>VDFB02000020.1:75182113-75263232 GCA_007258455.2 Sequoia sempervirens
GAAAATTCAACTTCTATTCGATTGTACAAAGACTTTTCAGTTGAGAAAATTAGTAACTCAAAAACGAACGTTCTGAAGTTAAAAATTCGTGAAAAATCAAACGCACAATTTCAACTCGAGGAAATTATATGAGAATGATCCAGATACTGAGACTTGTAGAATTCGCCAATTTCAGGAACATGCACACTGTATTTTGAGAGAAATTTGAGATTGAAGGATGAAAAAGACGTTTTTATGATGCCTTCTTCTGTGAAAATCGCCTTAGATTTCTTCAAATTACTGATAATTGTGAATTTTGATCTGCAAAAAGATATATTAGGTAAAATCGCCTCTGGAAATTGATGAAGATTTTGCCTTTGATTTGGAAAAATTCGCCTTGTTTTAAAAACCACGAATTTTCCTCTCTTGAAATTTGCGCCTTTGAAGAAATTCGAATTTGCCTTTGAAGAAAATACGAATTTATATTGAATCTTGAGGATTCGCCTTTGAATATGAAATTCGCCTTTGAATATTGAAAGATTGCGAATTGATATTGAAAACGCCTTGGATTTTGAAATACGCCTTTGATCTCTGAAGAAATTGCGAATTTTGATACAATGAACTCCCTTAAAGGTGCGCGCCTTCTCTTCCTGAAGAAATACGAATTGCTTTGAAGTTGCTTTGAAAAATTGATAAACTTCGATTTCCCCTTTGAAAATATGAATTTGCTTTGAAAAACACGAATTTCACTTAAGATTGAATTTGCTCTTAATGAAATCGAATTTCCTTTGAAAGCTCTGTGAATAATAATGAAGGCGCCATACTTTAAATAAGAAGAAATTCACATCAATTAGTAACTGCAAGAATTGAAAAACCTGACAAAAATAGAAGACCTCTGATTGGTTGCCTTTCAGTTCCACTGCCACTGACTGGAAGTTCGAATTTGAATAAATAATAAAATATTTATTATCATGCAATTAGCAAAGGCGCCAAAAATAGAAAATCGCCATTTTAAATGCTAAAATTACAAAATAAATATTCAATATTTTGAACTTCAGTTGACAACCCGGATGAAGCTTTGAGATTCATCGTTAGACTTCACCGATCCCGAAAAGTCATCTCTTGAGCTCATAGGCGTCCATTTGCTCAAGTTATTTCACTTTTTACTAACTTCCTATTTTGTAGCTGACAGCACTGTTACGACTGGCCAACTTCGACACTGATTTTCGAATGACCGGGTGATGCTGAGACTGATCTGAAGAATTCATCGGAAAGCCTACTAAACAAGGAAGAAATGTCTGCTGGGAGACACAACTGCAAAATCCATTGTTTAACCCCTTGAAAAATTAGGCGCCCCTGGTTAAATTGCTTTTACGGGTTCCAGACTTGGCCATTTCTCAAACTGCCATCTGACACTTCAAACGGCTGCTGCCAGTGAACGGTGAACCCTGTTGACAAGCGACGAAGCTCACTGCGTGCCTGAAGATATTCTGCATCCAACGGATATATGCACGACATCTGAAAGCTGTGTTAAGGGCCTCAAAAGTAAAAGCGCCCCTGGCTCTCAGTTGCACTGACATCATTTTGACGAATATTGAACTTTCATCCAAGTACCCTACTTTGATTTCTGATATATGGAGCTGGGATGACCCAATTCAGGCACTATCTGTTTTAACAGACAGCCAGAAGGGCCCACAAGAGAAGTCCCTGGAGGTGACGAAGCAAGAAAACTGCTTCTAAGACCTCAAACACTCCAGTGCGTATTTTATTTAAAATTACCGCTCCAGACTTGGCCATTTTCCGGATATCTTCATTCTTCAGCATCTTGCCAAAGACCTCGCACGTACGAGTGACTGCCAAATCCCGAAGGCTGATGGCTAGGCTTGTTGAATAGATAAAATGATTACGCTCGAAAGCCGTGAAGACTTCGAACGCGAACGAACTCATCTGACAGGCCCAAAGGCTAGGCGCCTCTAGACTGTAAAAATACACTACAAATTGTTTGTTGGTCCGCCCGTGAAATTACGTGCTTGGTAGAACCTCCGCCACGATCACCTGGAACGTCGGATCGACAAGCTGGATGATGCATTGCGGAGCTAGGCTAGAGTACCACTGATGTTAGGAAGACTCTGTCTGCAAATTTTGGCATTGGAAGGGTCCTCTAAACGAGCGCCCCTGGGCTGTACTTGCACTGGGAATCAACGGAGAAGCTCAGAAACATGAAAACTCCATTATAAGCTAATCTTCAGACGACTACTGCCAGAGTTCTGAAACTCGGATGACTGCATTTGATATGTCGCCGGATAAGCAGACTAGTTGAGAATGGATTGACTGTATCCATTATTGAAAATGCCAAGATTTACCCCCTCTTTAAGATGGGCGCCCTCAGGCTAGAGGTGCGCTTTTGCCTGAAAGTGACAAATTTCTCACATCTGGAACTTTAGGGATTTCAACTTCTGTCGCTGTTTGTCGGAGCTGTAGATCTTATAATACTTCGCTGGATAGCTTATCGGATAGCCAGACCAATTCTGAAGAGATTGATTGGATGCTTGAACGTTTTTAGCAACATCTTGACCTTCAACAAGCTGGGCACCCTTGGGCTATAGTTGCGCTTTTATGCTTTTTCCTGAGAAATCTTCATATATTAATCACTGAAAACTTCATCACGATCACTGAAATGATCGTATGCACCATGAAATGTCGTCGTGAGATGTCCCTCCATCGTGAAACACTCCATTCTGAGTCTCTGCTTTAGGTTCTATTCAATAAAACTGACTTTGACTGACAAAATATTGACAAAACTCCATGCTTGATATTGCCCAAAACTGTATTTTACATCATTTTAGCAAGGTTAAGACTATTTAATGCAAAATGCCTTGATGAAGCAAAAAAAATTTGGTTTGGGTACAACAGAAAGATTTATAAAAATCAAAATGTATCCCTTATAATACACATAAACATAATAATAATAATAAACAACGAAACACTAAAATGTTTCTAATTTTTTGAAAGTTTGAAAAAAATCTTCAAAAATATGAGAGAAATTCACAAAATACTTATCTATGATTGATAAATCTTCTTTTTGCAAGCAAGTTCTTTCTTGTAGCTCCTATGAAATGTTTTTGACACCTTTGCAATCCTTTCCCCTTAAAAAAGCAAATAGCTTCAAATGACAAAATGGAATGATATTTTGTTGTTTTTGTACTTTGAAATTGTGAAAATGGATGTTGTTTGTCACTTCAAGGATTCATATTCATGTCTTAGGGTTTTTATGGTTCAAAATGCTTTTTTCTTTTATGTTAAAAAATATTAAAAAATGCGGGTTGGGAATTGGACACAACTGGGCATAGCTAGGAACACCTAGACAGGGCTAGGGCGTGACCTTGCTGCCTTGGGTACCATGTGGTACATCCCAGATGTATCCACAAGGTACCCCAGACTTGGAGACTACTCATATTGGCCGCATTTGGATTCACCTCTTTTTGACAAGGATACGGAGGCTACATTTGGACATTGGCTCTTCTAATAGATGTTGAGATTGATTTTTATCTATGTTATCGGAAATGTTTCGTTTGCCCCTTATATGGGACTAGATGACAATGGGTTTGGGTTTGCGCATGGGATGCATAGGGCAGGATCCTTCCACCTTGGCCATGCGCAAACCTGAGCCCACTTTCAAACTTGTTTCTATTTGTAGCTATACCAATGGAAAAATGAGACATTTCTTGTAATGTAGATCAAAATCAGTCTCAACATTTGTTAGAAGGGCCAATTTTCAAACGTAGCCTTTGCATCATTGTTGAAAAAGGGTGAATCCAAATTTGGATAATATGAGTAGTCTCTAGGTAATCACTCTAGGACAACTTTAATGCCATTGAAATCAAATGAAAAAGTGTTGGTCCATATGTTGAAATCAAACCAATTTCAAGCAATGACATCTATTGTGATATTATTGCTTAGGGAAGACACAATTTCTCATTAAGTGCAAACAGAGGTGCAACCAACTCAAACAATTGCACAATTAGAAGGAACTGGTACATATCAAATGTCCTTCAATCAACATTTGCAATTAGGTATAATGATCACATGCATCATGTCACAACGTCATTGATTTGAAACAATGTGGGGGACCATATGTCCAACTAGCAGTAGTAAGGCATTTTCTCACAAGGCATTGAAAAGCTAATTTTACAATGCACAAATGATAACTGCATCAAGGCATCTACAATCCTTGGCCGACAACTATCAATCATTGAAATGGAACAAAACTAAGCAATCCCAATGCAACATCATGTACTCAACATGTGGCAAGGTATGTAATGTTTTTGAACTACACCAAGTCAAAGGATCCAAAGCCTATTTTTATTCCCCATAGGCTAAAAGAGGGATTTAACAAGGGAATAATATGATCATAATTTATTAAGTTGTCCAAAAAGGTACTTTAAGTTGTAACTTTGGAAAAAGGATGTTTAATTTATTATAATTAAATAGGGTGAAAAGTGAATATTGGAGGCATGGCCAAAACAACAAATACAAATTATAAGTTGGTAAAAAGGGTGAATATTCAATTAAAAGTAATTTTAATTACTTTAAGGGTTGAATGGAAAAAGGATTAAGAAAACAATTATTGGGAAAAGAGATTCATTTTATTCATTATCAATTTACAAAAGCCCTCATTTTGGAGAGCGTTGAGCTTTGATGTAGCTTTTACCCTGAGGACGAAAACTTTCATAGCTAGTTTAGGAATTAGAAGACGGACACCTTTTGAATCTCAATGTTGGCTTCATATAGGGGTCAAATTTCTGTTGATATAGGAATTAGTGTGAAGATTGGAAAAAATTTTAAAAAATAATTTATATTTTACTGTAGGGATCATTGTTATTTGAATAATCTATAAAATTATCATTTTATTTCGAGTTAATTAATGGTACCAGCTGTACCAATAATCAAGCAGGCTGTACATATTTGCAGCTGAAAATGGAACTGTACTCAGAATTTTAGAAGGCTTTAGTTTTGATTTTTGGTTGCCAATCTCTTTTTGTGTCACGAGTATCCTTCAAGGCAAGAATTTAAGAAGAGGATTAGGAGTATGATGCATATCTATGGAATGTTCTATGAAGAGGTTTTCTACCTTCTTGATAAAGAAACCTCAGGGGTCTTATTGATATATTATGAGATTTGGGTTGGATAGTATGTGTTATAGGTTATAATGGTGTAGGGTTGTCATACCCACGTAAATTTGCTCTTCCACAAAGCTCCATTTGTTTATTATCTTTTCTTCTTTTGATTGGATACCTTTGAGATCTCCTCCCTCATATTTTTGTTTTCTTGCTTGGGTGCTCTTTGCTTTCTCCCTCGAGAGTCGCTTCTATCTTGTGGGCCCGACCTTTACATTTATGATCATGTCCCCATGGATTTTGGCATGTGAAACATAACCCGTTTATTTTTAAATCCTCCATTGCTTTGCACCAGTGATCTCGGTCTCGCTTTTCATTACACAATGAGCATGTCCTAAGTATTTCTTCCCTTTTGGGCCTTTCTTCTTTTTGAGGGGTTTTGGAGGAGGAGGTGAAACTCCTAGATTTGTCTCTTGGTAAGTCATCTTCAAATTTCATGGCCTTCTGAATGGCTTCATCTAAATGGGTGGGTTCTAATGCACTCACCATACTTTTGACCGGCCCCCTTAATCCCTCTAGGAACAAATAGGTGAGTCTCTCTTGAGAAATTTTAGGGACCGTGGCCGCCAGTTTTTGAAACTCGGTGGCATAATTTTCTATAGTTCCTTGTTGTCTTACTCTAGTGAGCTCCCTAAAGTACCATTCAGGATGTCTTTGGTTGAATCTCTTGATCAATCTTTGGGTGAAATCATCGTAGGTGGTAACTTGTTGATGACCTTGGGTTATGAGACTGTGGTGCCACCAATCATGGGCCATCCTTGTTAGATGTAACATGGCGAATTTGATGCCATTTTCTTCTGTCATTGGGCTTAAGGATAGGTACATGTCCAACTTTTGTACCCATGAGCGTGAGGTGCTCTTTCCATCTCCGTCAAAATTGGGAAGGGTTAGTTTGCTTATCCTATTTTTGAGATCCTTGTTGGGTTGATTGTTTCTTTCCCTTTCTCTCCTAGAAGTAGTTCTTAGTTTGGCCTCACAATAATCTTTAAAGGGGATGGTGCTCCTAATTTCAGGATCTAGAATAATATGCTGCTGCAATCTCATCTACATTATTTGTGGGAGGCTCATTGATTTCCCTTTCTTCCATGTGCTCTTCCCTAGGCAAGAAAGAGGGTCTTGTGGCTCTAGAGCCTATGCCTTTTGATGGTGTGGGATTATTGTTTTCAAAATGGTTAGAGCTTGTTTCCTTTCCATCATTTCCACTCATGTTTTGGATGGCTTGGAGGAGTTGTGAAGTTCTTTCACCCCTCTTGTTTTGGTCCCTAATTGCTTGGGTGGTTTGTTCCATGAATGCCCTCAATTCGTTATTCATGAATGCGTCCATGGTGTTGTTTGTGGTGGTGTTTTTCCTAGGGTTTCTTCTTTGGTATGTTTGCATTAACTATAGTTTCACAGGATGGCAGGATTATGCTTTGATACCACTATAATGTCCTGTGTCCTGCTTTGCCCTAGATTTTGCTCGTTGCTTATGTTTAGGGTTTCCTTTTTCCCAAGTAAATGTTTTCTTTAATGAAGTGACCTTGGATTGAAATCTGCATTCACCAATTTAATAACATTTCCACATACACATATATTTGTTAACAATAATATCTAGATATCCAAAATTTAAACATAATCATAAATGTAATTAAGAAGACATATGAGGAGTGGCATGGGTAGATCCACCCGAAGCTATCCATCTAAGGCCAAGAGCACAAGCGTCTATTCAAGATAGCCCACCCCTTGGCCCTGACCCGCAGGAACGTCCAAACCAAGACAATTCCACCCTCAGAGTGGCGTGCTTAGTGGAAACACTTTTACTTACTTTCTCTACCCACGTCATTCCCTCGGAAGACACTTAACCTAGTGGGGGCAGTTGGGGGAGCACATAAGTTGTCTAGGCCTACCACCCCCCCATGGCCTCGGTGGATTCTTAAGTGGGACCCCCACCCCTCCATGGCCCACCCATGCCTTTGGATTGGGCGGAACCTAAAGTGGAACTTCCACCCCTCCATGGCCCATCCTTGCCTTGGGTTCCGGGGGCAGAATCTTAGGTGGGGTTTTTAGGCACCACTTCCCTCACACCCTTCCTCCCAATAGGCTTGCAAACACTCAAAAGACAGTCTTAAAGATATTTGCATTCATCTAGGATTAATTTCATGAACTAGTCATTGCCTATAATCAATATAATACTAAGAGAAGCCAATATCAATCCATAGAATTATAATCATGATAACTTTAGTGAATTCTTGCATCAATAATCATATAGGCATAATTAACTAGTGCATTCAATTCAGAGTTAATAAAGAAATACATAAATTTCTGCATAATGTTAGTCTTTTCAAGCTTTCCACTAGATGGCACATAGGAAGAAGGCAATATATATAGAATTTTAGAAAACAATCAGATTTGCAGCAATAGTAGATCATAAGGATTCCCGCCTATATTTACTGTGCAGTTGCTTTGGTCATTCTAACGTTTAGATGTGGTTATTTAGAAATGGATCAGTCACTAAAGGGGATTTTTGAAACCTCGTCAGGGCATGATATTGTTTCATTTACATTAGTCTTAGACCGTTATCTTTCAAAGTGTTACTAAGCAAAGAATAGTAATACCAAAGAAAAAGCCATACACGAACATTGAATGGAAATAGAAATTCTCAAAGTTTGTTGCACCACAGGAGGAACTTTAAACAGAACCAAGGGCCATTGAAATCCATTACAGTTGCAAAGATGGAAAATATGCATTGCAGGAAAAATAAAACACATTGAACAGAAACAGGGAATACCAATTTCACCATATTGCACAGAGGAATTAAATGCAAAAGTTTCTATATATTTATATATATCTTATTACATCAAAAAGGGGAGTTTCCAATACATTCTTTCAGACACAAAGAGTAAACATCAAAATACAAATTCCTCCACCACCTCCTGCAACATCTCTATCTGTGCTGGTGAAAATAGGTTTTCGTTCGACTCAACAAAATGGGAAAACATCCCCATGTCATTCCTTTCCAATCTATCGCAAAGGAGGGTGACAACTTGCTTGGCATGCTCATGCTGGAGAGTCGTGGCGCCGAGCCTACTCGTGGGCATCCATTAAGGTTTCCCAAAGCCGCCTTCACTCTGGCTAGGTACATCAGCCTTATCAAACACTCTGCAGCTCTAATACCCCATTCTAGCTTGCCAGAGGTGTGGGTGTTGTACAGGAATTGTTCTAGAAGTGCGGAGTTGTGAATATGCACTTGGGAGAAGTTCTCCCTGATGATTTTCTTGATGACTTCTACATCACTCTTGATGAGAAACATCTCCTTGAGTTGATCTGCTACTAGTTGCCCGACTGAAATGCATTCTATATTCTCAATTGTCAGAAAATTGTTCTTCAAAGTGGCGCCACTATAACTGCTCAACATCCTGAAACGATGAAATTGGTATGTGAAAATGAAGGCAATTACTCCAATTTATAGAGGAAAAAGGATAGCTGTCATGTCTGTGAGGTAAATTATGGGAGAGCTTCTTGGGAGCAACTAGTGATGCAAGGACATTGCAATTTACCTTGAATTAAATGAATAGAGCATATGATGTGATGGAAATTTGCTAGATTTCTAGTTGAACGAGCCTTAGTATGGGGATAAAATTGCTTAATTAAACCAATTCGCATGAACATGATCGCAAGGGATATGTAATTAAATGCAAAACTTGAAGATTGCAAGTCTCCCACATGTACAGGAAGCCACAAGGAACACATACAAGAAGCAGTGAGGCACTCACCTGTCAAAATCAAATCGATGAGCGTGACATAATTATGACATTTCTAAAAATGGTCATAAATACTCATAAGCTTCAACTGTGTAAGAATTGAGTAATGATTTGTTAAACTCCCACTTGGAAAGATAGCGGTTGAAAATATCTAAGAAGGTAGATCTATAAATATGTATTTAGAGGAGATTTAGGGGGTTCGAACTTTGGTTTTCTAAACTACACTGTTATGTAAAAGGAAATAAAGGAGGGTCATTTTAGACTTGTTTTGGTTCTGAAGTTAGTCATTGTCAATGAGCATTGAGTTTTAAATGTAATATGGGTATTTAGCAGTGTTAACCCATGTTTCCGGGACAGGGACGGCAGGGGACGGTGGGACGAGTTTCCAAGTTTCTGATTTTTCAGGCCAAATTTGGGGATGACGGTGGGACGGCTATATAAAATATAGAAAAATTTAAAATATATAGTGAAACTTTAAATATTCATATGAAAACATGGATAAAGCATGTATATATAAATTATAGAAACTTATCATATAACATTTGTGTTAAGAATTCATTGTCAATACTCAATATGCATTCGAAATTCAGAATTCATTGTGAATATGCATGTGATATTAAACATAGTACACTGCTGCCATCCCTTGGCCGTCCCTCGTCCCCCGTCCCCAAGACATTTTCGGGACAGGGACGGGGGAATTTAGACCCGGGGATGCGTCCCTGTGTAACACTAGTATTTAGATATAAGTCTGTGAACTTGGATAGATATCTGAAGTCTTTTCCTTTGTGAATCTAATACTTTTTCATGTTATGTTTATTTTCTTTGGGATTAAAAGAAGTTTTGGTTGAAAGATTGTCCTATCTGCTATTGAAATCTCAATCTTTGTGTGAGGAGATTGATAACATTCTTTCTAAGTTTTATCACATTGGTGTCATGGATATGAATCAGTGTTAGTCTGCCTTTCTTGCTTTCCGGTTAAAAGCATACCTACAGAAGGTTAGTTAAACCATTTGAGGGAGTTGTACCTCACCAAAATTTAGAGGAAGATCATAAATGAAATGTTGATCTCTTCAACTGTTAGGAACTTTGTCTTTATTTAATGTGCTAAGGAGTTGGTAATTAGTACATTTTCATAAAGACAATTCTATTCACTAACATGTCTCAATCTCAGATGGTTGTTGAAGGTTTGGAAGTGCTAACAATGGTGCTGAACATAGCCTTTTCTTGAGTTCCACAAATGCTTCTTGTTGTACTTTTGTCCAAACAAACTTCGCTTTCTGCCTCCTCTGAGTACTTGGTTCATGGGCCATCCCATGTGAGAGAACCCAAGTACAAACCTCTGATAAAAAATGGCCAGCCCCAAGAAGCTATGGAATTCTGTAATGGTCTTAGGAGAAGGCTAGTCTTTGATTACTTGTATCTTTGCTTGATCGACATGAACACCTGCACTATCCATGATGTATCCCAAGTATTGAATCCTTTCCATACCAAATGAGCATTTGTCTTTATTAGCATAGAGTTTATGTTGTTGCAAGGTTGAGAGCACTTGTTCCACATGCTGCAGATGCTCCTCCCATGTCCTGCTAAGGATTAGTATGTCATTTAAATAGACCACAACAAAATAATTTTTTAAAGGCTTGAGAATATCATTCATCATTCTCATAAAAGTGGCAAGGGCGTTTGTTAGTCCAAAATGCATTACCAACCATTCGAACAACCCCTCCGTGGATTTGAAAGCAGTTTTCCACACATCTGATGGGTCAATTGGCACTTGGTGGTATCCTAATTTTAAATCAATTTTCGTGAAAAATTTAGCTCCCCTTAGCTGGTCCAAGAGATCATCAATACGAGGGATTGGATACCTGTTTTTCATAGTGATCTTGTTCAGGGCCCAATAATCAATGCATAACCACCAAGTTCCAAGAGATCTAATTTCAGTCCTTGAAATCCAATGTCTTTGGCTATTCAATTCAGGGGACTGAGGACAGTTTCGATCCCAAATTCCACTTTGAAGTCATCCGAAAATGCTATTTACTAAAACATAGAAAATACCGAAAAAATCAATTTTCGATATTTTCCATCCTTTCTTGTGCCAACAGCTCCAAAGTGCTCCAAATCAAAATCTTCCCCAAATATCTTTTTAAAAAATCTGCTCCTCTTCTTTGCAAATCTGTTCTAAATATTTTCTTCAAAAATTTGCTTCTTTTATTTGCAAATTTGCTCCAAATATTTTCTTCAAAAATCTGCTTTTTATCTTTACAAATCTGCTCTTCTTCTCCTAAAAATCCGCTCTTAATAGGAATGATTTTTCATTTTGAAACTTTCTTTCTAACCTCCCAAATCAACTTGCATTTATAGCTATTCAACACACTTCATCCAAGGAGGTCGGCCATGTTGGGGAATAATTAAATTTATTTTAGAACTTTTAAATCCCAAGAGGCGCACCACACTATGTAGGGTTGGATCTTTTACACTTGGAAAATACAAAATTGACTCCAAGTACCAATTATCATCCTCAAACAGATGGGCAAACATAAATTGTTAATAAATGGATTGAAGTGTACTTGAGAAACTATGTTGTAGGGCAGCAATGAGCTTGGTGTAAATGGTTTTACATTGAAGAACATTGCTACAACACTACATACCATATGTCCATTGGCATGTCACCATTTAGAGCATTATATGGCTATGATGACCTATCCTCTGTAGATTTGGTTATTGCTAACAACAGAGTGTGAGGGGCATGAGACATGGTTGCACAAAGCCAAGACATATTGAGTGTCTTGAAAGAAAACCTCCAGTATGCTCATAGTTAGAAAAATAAAAGATGGTCATGATAACATATTAGAAAAATAAAAGATGGTCATGAATAAAGGCAGTAAAGCAAGCAATACAAACAAGAGTCACACACACACAAATATGAGTTAACACCAATAATGCTTGGAAAACAAAAAGAACAGTGTTGGGTCTTGGGCTTGGACCTCGAACAAACAACAAATTAGAGTTTACAAGTCAAAAATTTACAGCTTGTATATCCATGCACCCAGATTGCTTCTTACAAACAATTTTGTGTTTTTAAACTTTGCGCTTGCAGCATGGAAAATTTTCTCCAAATTTCAATTTTTTCAATCAAACAAATGCACTTTTAAAACAGTGCCCACTTCAAAACTTGCTTATTTGAACATGCAAAGCGATGGCCCCTATTGCTCTTTCTATCAATGTATCAAACAACTTACTCCCCTTTTTGTTTTTAAATTCTCAATATAACTATGCAACTTTCACCAATTCCAAGTAAGCATAACAATGCAATTTCTGTAATTGTTGAACCCCTTTAATATCTTTTAACCTGCCACACTGGATGTTAGTGTTAGTATTTTTTCTAGAGTTACTAGAATTCTGCGATCTCTTGCACTATCTATTATGTGAATATAATTACACATGCTGAACCTTGCTAGATTAGAAAAGTTTAGTGTCACATATATCTTCTGAAGATGTCTAATCCTGAAGGCAATTTAAATATTTGTTTATGATTTAACTTGTATAAATAATATATATTAATAGAATGAGATTAGAAACATTTGACATAAGTTATTTTCATGTAAACTATGTTGCTCTGCTTGATGCTTGAAAGAATATTATCCTCTGTCAAAATGGTTTTTCTTCAGAATATTGTATTTTGTTGGACATATTGCCAGGTTCTTTGGAGAATCTATTCCAGAATCTTGATAAAGTGCCAGAACGCAATATTCAAGAGGTGAATTCTTGGGTTGAAATCCATGTTAAATTCCAAAATTAGTTTAAGTTTGGGCATGACATTTGTATTCTATTTAATTTGAACCACACAGAAAGGGAGTATAGACACAACTGTCTTGTGACTGCTGACAGCATTCCATACTTGTGATCTAACAGGCCTTGTTATCTGATAATGGTCAAGCATTTCTTAGCAAGGACTTGGTAACATTGAACAATTCCTCCCTTAATTTGATACTGATGCTTTCTTCTTGTACAGCTGTCATTTATTATTTTCAGGATTGTGATTTTTCTTCTGGGATGCATGCAAAACTCGCAGATTGTCATATATTCATCTCTAGCAATCCATCCTTGTTTTAAAAAGGGTAAATTTTGTAGTATGGGAAATATAACCAAAAAATATATGACAATATAAAACCACCAGTTATTCACAATTGACAAAAATAGAATAAAGAACAACCCAGAAAGTAGAATAGAACATGGCATTTAGTCACCATCAAGCAAGTGTAAATGTGAAATTCTCCAAATTTCTCCGATATTTACAACAATACAACTCAAGGAGAATACCAAATAAAGCTCCTGAAAGCTAGTGGAAATCCAACTACATGGTTATTGAAATATGATGATATTGACATTTGACAACCTTGGTTATGTTGGTCAACCCTCCAATTGCCAATGCAATGACATATGTCTATGTAAAATGCTTTCCCATACATCATGAATACTCTTCTACTCTATCAGTCATTCTTAAATGTGAATTTTGAAACACAACACATCCATCCACCATTTTTTCCCCATAACTTTATTTAATTCCTTCCTCTAAAGCTGGTTGGTGCTTCTGTGGGCACAAATGAACTCCCGAGTTGGTGCATCTGTTGAAAATCATGAACCCACCAAATGGGGATTGGCTTAGTATTTCTAATATAATAATTTTAATATAATATTTTCTAATTTTTCTTTTGCTAATAAATTGCAACTTTGGGGGTTCCCCCCATTTATATTAACCAGAGAAAGTATTACACATTCTGAAAGCAAAGGCTCATCAATGCTACCGAGGCCCACAAAAACCAGGTTGTTAATGAAATCCTGGCAAATAGATTTCACCATCCTAAATGTAGAAACTAGTTTATAAAGTCTAGCAGCCTACAACAAAAAGAAACGAGCAGAAACTGTTACATTGCAAAAAAATAGGCAAAAGCCCTTTATTAGTCCTCCAAGCTGGCACAGGCAAATTCCATCAAACACTCCACACCATCCGTCTCCACCAAACCTAGCAACATATTTAGGAAATTGACACCCTTTACAGCCTTCAAACACCGCTGGAACATCGAGCAACTTCCAAGAAAGGGAACACCAGTGCCAAACCAAGCAACTTCTAGCGCTTAATTTAAACCACCTAGAAATTGTTTTTTGACTAGAGTCGTTGCCATACGCTTCACAATGTCTTTGAGCTCCCCCAAATCCAAGAGAATAGCTACAAACATAAAAGAAATGTCTGAATTCACCCTATACCTATGCACCAAAATGACAAATTCGTCGCCTAAAACCATTGAATTGTAAACAGAGTCAGTCCACTTTGTGTTTTGAAAACACATTGCAGCCTCTTCTTCAACACCATGCCAAGAACGCCATTTGCCTTTGAAAGCTTACTAGTCTAATGGGAGTTTCTATGGTGCAAATATAGAGAAGTGAAAGAGCAAAACTGTATGTTTCTGATGCATGATCAAACCCCAAGAAATAAGTGAGGCTCAAATTAATTCACATGAATGATGGAGGCGAGGAGTAAGTGTCATGAAAGTTTTATTATGATCCAACACTTGAACTATTAGATTGGCCAGTTTCAAAACCACTTGTTGAATGGATTAACAATTATCCATAGCACCCTTGCCATTGAACTACAACTGGTTCATGCTCCTCGTGAAAATAAATGTGTTTACAATTAGCTCCACATCCCTATCCACTACTGAGTTGGCAAGCTTGTCAGCCTCAGCATTGGCTTCCTATATACATGATTCATGGTATATTCTTTGAAGTTAGCAAGGAGAACACATAAATAATAAGGGAGTTTAACTTCCAACTATGTGATTTTTTAGTTCTAATAGCATTGATGACTACGGATGAGTCTCCTATTGCTATCCTACCCAGATTCAACTTGATACACAATTACAAACCTAGGAGGAAGGCCTGAAACTCTGCCACATTATTAGTCCTTGATTTTAGTCTTCTAGATGCCACACAAACAACCTCCCCCATCTAGTATTGAACCACACACCTAGCCCAAAACTTATGTGGGCTTACCTTAGAAGCCCCATCAAAATTTAATCTATACCACCCCTTTGAAGGCACCAGCCATTTACCCTCCAAACATTTTTTTTGGGAATCATCTCCCCCAGGTCCATTAACAAGGGGAGTCTTTAGCCCTATCCATCTTCTTATCATCAAGTGATCTCAAACTGCGAATTTACTTTTATGTGAGGCCTTAGAACTGATTCTATTATTTACTACCATCCATCTTCCTACCATCTTGTTAGCCCCTGCATTAGCCACCATAAACCCAATTTTGGCTTTGTAGTTCCCGGATTTAGAACAGTTCCACCTAATACAATCCTTGCTATTAGAGAGGTGAATTCTTCTTTCATTAAGAATCTCCATCAGTCTATACTGCCCATCTTTCAGGATTCCAGCTGCTCCAAGATCTTTCCAGTCCCAACAAGTAATGCTTGAAGTCTCCTTTTGAATCACATAATCTGCCATATGTCCTCCCCAAGGATCTAAAAGGATCTGCTTGGAGAAAGGGAAAGAATCACACTTTTCAATGATTGGGAAACCATTCCATGAGTCTTCCTAGAAGAGGGCAATCCTTCCATCTCGCAAATCCCAAGTAAGATGATTAGTGATGATTGATTTACATGACAACGAAAATTTCCAAAGACTTGACTTCTTGGAGGACTGGGAGTCATTAAAATCCTGGAATGATCTTTGCAATCTAAGTATTTATTTTGAAGAATCCTTATCCATATAAGATCTAGCTGCAAATACATACTCCACAATAATTTAGCACCTAATACTTTGTTTTGAGTAATCTGGTTCCTCAGCCCAACACCCCTTTCAACCTTTGGTTTGCAAATAGTATCCCAGGCAATTAGTGGGATTTAACTACCTTTCAAAGAACCTTGCTAAAAGAAATTTCTCATCTTTTGGTTCAATTTCTGATTCATCGAAGCTGGGATCTTTAGACAGGAAAGAAGGAAGATAGGTATAGCCAAGATAATGTCTTTCAACATTTTTATCCTCTCATCCCAGGATAACCACCTCCCTTTCTAGGAATATATCTTCTTAGATCACTTCTCAAGGAGAGAATCCCACAATTTTGATGAAAAACTCAAAAATAGAGGAAAACCCAAATATTTACTTGGGAGCACTCCTTTTTTGAATTCAAAGATCTTGAGAATTTCCACCTGTTTATCGAGTTTGGTGAAGAAGAAAAAGACTTTAGATTTAGCAGAATTCACTGCTTGTCTTAAGGTTGTAGAGTAAGTGTCTAAAATTCTTTTCATAATATTAGCCTCGCTTCTTTTTGAGACCCCAAAAAACATTGTGTCATTGACAAATTGGTGATGCATGATTGGGGAGACATTTCCTGTCACCACAATACCTTCCCTAGTGCCTATCAAGGCAGCATACTGAATTACTCTCCCTAGAGCATCCTCCATAAGAATGAAGAGAAAAGGGGATATTGTGTCTCCTTGCATAGGATTGCGAGAGGCACCAAAAAAACCTTGGGAGCTGCCATTTACACATGTTGGAGATATTGTCATTGATGTCAAAGGTGCATGAATGAGATTGTCATTGATGTCAAAGAACGAAATCACTGCCACCTCATTGTTGATATCAAAGAAGGACTTAGCATAAAGGCCAAAGACCAAATTATCGCTTCATACAAGTGCAGATTACATTATCACTTCATGTAAGGGCAGATCACATTATTTCAAGGTGGTGGAGATGTTTGTAAGAGAAAACTTGATAAAAGAGATTTTCAAGAGCCTGATAGGAGGATGAGAACGATCCAAAGGAGTCTTTGTCTAAAGAGTATGCTTGTATATTTCCTTTTGACAATTTTGCTAGAACACACAAGCATATGTTGGAAAAAGCAAAAGAAATTGATAGTGGAAAGTTGGATGATTGCTAGTGATTATGTTCAACTTCACATTAAAGGAGTTCCTATTAATGTTATAAGCATTCCTTTACCATTAATGTAAAAAGGGGGAGAGTTACAACAAGGACGAGTTATAGGAAAAAGGAAAATGATGCCATTGATGTCAAGACGAAGAATTTCAGAAGGGGATCTTTAAATGAGACCTAAGCGTGAAGAGGAGCAAATTGCCTAAAGACATGAGGGAGTCAAGTTATCAAGTGAGTAATCCAATTCTATTTTGAATAATAGAAAATGAGAGAAGAAGAAGTCCTCATGCAAGAGGATAGTGAAGAATAGAAAGCCAATCATTTAGTTGTGGTGGTCAGAAGATTTGAGGAAGAGAAAGAAGCTATAGAGGAAGCATGTCACCCAAGCGACATAGTAACAAAAGATAGAGTGTTAGAGAAAGGAGGAGCATTAGAGAATTTCAGATAAGGGGAGAAGTTTATTCTTATTGCAGCAGATAAGAGTATTGATCACAGAAAATATGAATGGATGTTTCCCATGATCTACCTGTAGATGGAAGTATAATGAACATCCCTTTGCCATTGATGTCAAAGGGGGAGATTGTTGGAAATATTGTCATTGATGTCAAAGGGGCATGAACGGGATTGTCATTGATGTCAAAGAATGAAACCATTGCCACCTCATTGATGATATCAAAGGACTTAGCATAAAGGCCAAAGGCCACATTATTTCTTAATGTAAGGGAAGATCACATTATTTCAAGGTGGTTAATGACAAAGATCATCCTGACCAAACAAGATAAATTTAAGTTGATTCTATCCTATTCATGGTCAACCCTCTTTACATTATGTAAATCACAAAATCAATACATATTGCCCAAGACAAATTCATTTAATGTATATGCTGGCCGACTCCTTCACCATACATTCAAAGATATATATATGTCTTAGATCGGCCAAGGGACAGTGAGTTTATTCAAGAAAGTGCAGCAATTATATTATGTTAATGATGCAATGATTACATTATGATCAGCAAGTGATATATATAAAGTGGGTGAATAATCTTAAATAATTATGAGCATAAAAGATGTGAGAGCAATTACCATTAAATAAGGCAGCTAATTATTATAAGTCTAAAGCAGTGATTATATATCCAAAAGGCAGCGCTGGAAATTAAAAGACAACAACAGTGATTATTATCACTTAATGACAGCGATCTCTATTAGTAAGGGGCAGTGATTATGTTTAGAAAAGGCAACTAGTAAAAATATAAAAAGCAGCGATCATCATAAGAAACAATTACTATATTTAATAAGGAAGAGATTAAATATATGATAAGTGTAGCGATTAATGTGTATAAGACAGTAATTACAATATAATATGCAGCTGACCCTTCATAATGAGTGCTTATGTTATGAAAGGATATATTTTGAAAGGATGCAAATAAACTAAGAGTTGTCTCCCTTTGCAAAACAATGCATCTCTTGATGAAGTCGCCTTCCTTGGTAAAGATATAAAAATAAGTTTTTGTGGAGAGTGAAGAAAAAGGAGTGTGGTGTGAGATGTGTAAAGATTACATAAGAAGAGGAGTGGAAGCAAGTGTATGGGATAAAAGGACATATCAATTAAACACATGAAGATTTGAAGAAAAGGAATATCATTGAAAATATTTCCAGGCAGATTTTGTGAAGATATTATATGTATATCATTTGTTGAAAGAGCGATTTAAGAAGGAGAAATACTTTGTCTATCATCCATTGTAGAAGCAACATTCAAGGTGGAACTTGGTTTTGTAACTTGGTGCTTCTTAAAGGAGAGATTGCTGTCTCTCACTAAGTTGGTGCTTAGTAGTTGGGGTTGGTGCCTCTAGTAGGTTGGTGCCTACAAATTGTGGGGATTGGTGTCTCTAGTAGGTTGGTGCTTACAAATCAGATCAGAGGGGATTGGTGTCTCTAGTAGGTTGGTGCTTCAAATCAGATCAGAGGGGATTGGTGTCTCCTGTAGGTTGGTGCCTACAAAGTTGTAAACAATGAGTAATATAAAAGCAATATTTTTCTGTGGTTTTCTCCAGTAAGGTTTTTCACATAAATTCCAATGTTCTTGTGTTGCAATTTGTTAGATCTTGCATATTAATTTTTTACATTTAATTTTCTGGAAGTTTGGTGATACTGATTAACACCCCCTAGCCTCTCAGTATAATCATGTGCTCATTAATGCAGACAAATATCTGGGCTTGCAACAAAGCTGAAAATCCAATCCAAAGAATGCTGATTGAAACAAAAAGCCTCAAAAACTTTGAAGAGGAATCTCCAATCCACCTGCTAATAAGTCTTTTTTTTGTCTAATCTCACTATCATAGAGGTCCTTTTGGAAGTTTGAATAGAGTGAATGGCTTCCTAAGCTACAATAGTGCCATTGAGGATGGATCTCCTTGAGACAAAACCACTCTATCCTTCTGCAATTATATCAAGCAAAGTGAGTTTCAATCTATTAGCAATTGTCTTTGAGAAAAGTTTGTAGACTGTATTGCATAAGAAAATAGGCCTATAATCTTAAAAGGATAGAGCTTGATCTTTTTTGGAAATGAGAACAGTGAAGGTATCATTCAAATCCTATAGCAACATGCCTTTCCTTTGAGATTCTTCTGCTGCCTCAAAAACAACATGCCCAACAATATGCCAACACTTATGAACAGAGCTAGCAGGGAAACCATCCGGACTGGGAGCTTTATCTGAGTGAAATTGTATAGCTGCCACTTTGATTTCTTGTTCAATGAAGGCCCTAGCCAATAGATCATTATGTGTGTCTTTAAACAGTCTCAAGATGTACATTTGATTAGACAAATTAGAACCCGCCTAATTATTAAGAAGCTTCTGGAAATATTCAATTGCTTCTTAGTTTATTTTCCCTCTTCCAATATGGAATCATTGTCCCTTTTGATCTTGGAGATTTTATTCCAAATCCTCCTTACTTTGGTTGAGTTGTGAATTTTTTTTGAGTTCCTATCACCATCCTTTAACCAAACCTCTCTCGACTTTTTCCGTTGAAACAACTTCTTGGACAAGATCTTAGAATACTTACTCATCAATTCCTTGTTTTCCAAAAATCTGCTTTGATCCATTCCAAATAGAAAGACCTCATTCAATCCTTCTATCTTGTTTTCCACCAATGCCTTTTTTGCGAAGATATCCTAAAAGTTTTCTTTGTTCCAATCCTTTAACTTCTTTTTAATTAACTTCAGCTTTGAAAATAAAGTGAACATTTTAGATTCTTTCCAAGTATCGATCGCCACCATTTCTCAATGTTGGAGAGAAAATCTAGATTGCTCATCCACATATTCTCAAATTTAAAAGGACATATATCTGGTTTCTTTTCATTCAAAATACATAGTTGTATGGAAAAATGATCAGACCTAGAAAAAGGAACAATATTACATTCACATATTTTTGGGAAGGCTCCCCAATCTCAACAATAGAGAAATCGATCCAACCTTTATGCGATATTACTAAAACTTGGTCTTCGGTTAATCCAAGTATAACTCTTGTTTTGTAGTGGGATGTCATAGAAATTATATCTTAATGCAAAATCTATGAAATTATTTTGCGATCAACTCCTTTTTTGAACACATCCAAGCTTGTCATCTTCTATCATAAGAGCATCGAAATCCCCTCTCAAAATGAAGGAGTCAGAGGAGGTAGACATGATTCACTCCAATTCAATCCACACTTGTTTCTTCTTTGCACAAATACAAATGCCATACACATTTATCAAAAAGAACTTAGATCTTGAGGAGAGACAAGTTGCCTTACATACTAACCAATGTTTATAGTTGCCAATCATTTCCAGAGAGGTTGCCAAAGGGTGAAAAGGCCTCTAGAGGCACCCTTTGAATGAACAAAAAAACCATCCCAACCTTTGAGCTTCATTTTCATTATTTCCACTTCCTTGTTGGTTGTTTTGTTTCTTGTATCAAAAATATATTTGCATTAGATATATCCATTTGGCACTTAACTAAGCACTTTTTGTTAGGGGCAAGGCACCTAACATTCCATGATGTTACTTTTATTGTTCTTTGGGAAGGCGATTTCCCTTCCCAGATCTCAGCATCCTACTTATCTTCATTTGTCCTTTAGCATCCCCTTCTTGAGTCAATTTTTCCTTATGTGTTTTCCTTCCTTTCTGTTTTTGCTTAACACAGTTGAGTTTCTCCAAAGAAATCCCAATTTAGCTAATCTCTCTCTTTTCCAAGGACAAGGCCTCCATATCATCCATATCTTTTTCCAAATGAACAACCCCTTGAATTAGAGAGTTTATGGCTTCAATCACCACATCCTCCAAAAGAGGGAAATCATTATTTTTCCCAAGATTTACAAAACCCTCCACTCCCAAAACCTCCTTTGTCACGACTGGTTGAGGGGATTCATTATTATCCTTTTTAAGAGAATCATAAATTCTTGGATCATTTGTGATACTAAAAAGATCACAAGCCACATGAAAAGCCTTGGCATTCTTGTCATCGTCTAGTCCTTTCAAAATGGGAGAACTAAGCAAGCTTTAATCAATATATTTTGCTTTTGCTTAGTGTTATGATTTGGAGAGCATGGAATGGTATATTTTAAGTTCTCTTTGGGGGGTAAAGAATCCAAAATATTCTATTTCGATACTCATTTAGTACCCTTTGGGACATTCCTCTCCTTGCAACACCCCAAACGAAGTAAAGGGGCAATGCCCCACACATGTTCCTTGTCATGATATAGGGTGAGTTAGAGGGGTGCAGCCCTTGCCTCTAACCCCAAATTAAGACCTTCAAAACCACACAAACCTTTGGCACACACTATTTTCATGATATTTTATAAGACAAAAAATAAAGTTTTTGGTGTGTTTAACGTAGTGTTACAAAACTTGCCTAGACTTAGCGAGTCCCGAGGTGAGGAGACTCGACAGTCAAGTACTCACCAAACTTGTTGTCTAGGCGAGTCTTAACCTAGTGACTCGGCCATTTTAATTATTTTTATATAAGGACATTACAACTTTTGAATGTTATGACATGCCCATCTAGGATTTACAAAAAAATTGTGAAAATGGTGTGCGCCATGAAGGTCTGTGTGTTTTGTGCGTACCATATAGAGGAGTAAAAGTATATCTTTATTTGAACATGAAGTTATTATAGAAGTAGACGAAAGATGGTCAGCGAAGGATCAAAGTCGATCTAACTAGATCATGACATTTGCCAAGAGAATCACAACTATCGACTACCTAACTCTTATAACCTCCCAAAGCTGACAAACAATTAATGCATCATTGAATAAACCATATTATCAAAACATAATAATACATATTGTACGCTGACTACAATTTATATGTAAAATCAAATATTTCAATAATCCCACTTTAGCTATAAGCATTTAAAAAAAGCAAACCATTGAGAAGAAAAATTAGCATTGTCCTTCCAAAAGACAAAGGTCTTTTTAACAATTCATAAGACTAAGAGAAAATTCTTCTATGCTCAACAAATAAGACATCTAGATAGACTCTTCTCTTTGATGCTTATAAGAAGATACTTCTTATCACTCAAAACTATTTCTCATACTATAATGTTTGTTCCATAGAGCACCTTATGTTTTTGCATACCTTGAGATCATAGTGACCTTCAAGAATATTTCCCATGCTTGCTTGCCCCATGTATATGTAAACATGCAAACACACAACCTCATATAGATCAAATGATGACATGCATACACAAACACTTAAGACAACCCCATATTAAACTTGTGAAAAGTCTATAACTAAACAGAAATATCTTGACTAGTGCAAAATATACCAAGAACGGCAAAATCTAAAATGGTTAAATCCTTGAATCATAAGAACTAAGAAAAAGTTCAAAATAGCCTTGTGAGGATGACCATTGGATGATGCATGGTAATGATGAAAATGAAAGTAAGAGATCAAGAGAAGATATCAATAATGTAACTTAACTTATAGCTAACACCCTCACAAGGGGCACTGCCCCTAGACCCCGCAAGGGGTATTGCTCCTCGAACCCGTTGGGTTGTTGCCCCCAAACCCCCATCAAACTATTAGTCTAAGCAAGTAATAGGCCAATGATGAATCATGATCATAAAACCTACAAAATACGTATTCCTTGTTGCAAATCTTTGCATATTCATAGTCAAAGCCACAATCGAGGATTATCTTGTTCCATATATTGGACAACTTGTTTAGTATAGAAGGACGAGCATAGGAAAAGGTGGCATGCTGCAATCCTTGTACTATTGAATACAGGTTAAGTCATAGTTGGCAAGAAATGCCATTTTCATAATGCAAAAATGTATGAACTATGTCCTACACAGACAACTCATAGAATAATCTCATCTATTAGTATCCTAGCCATAGTTTGAGGACTCTCTGAGTACTCTGCAAAACTCTCCATACTCTTGAGTCTCTGAGCAAGACGAGCCGAGTCAACCAAACTCTTGAGCCAAGTCTTGGAGAGTACTCGACCGAGTCTTGCTCCAAGACTCTCGAGTCTTAGGCTCAAACTCCTGAGTCTTGAGCGCAGACTCTTCTAGCACCTGAACATAACAGCAAAGTGGCTGAAATTTCAAATTTTGAGAGTTTGAGGATCATATGACATATGTAATGTTTGAATTATGACAAATTGATAGTCAAATTAGACTTTTATGTTCTCTAAATACATTTATTTCTTTTTTTTGTGTAATTATGAGGTTTTTTTGTGTCGAGTTCATGCTGAGTTTTTTGCCGAGTCCATGCTGAGTCCCAAGTCCGAGTCAAAATTTTGGGTTGCTGAGTCGAGTCTGAGTCCGAATCCTAAAACTAAGATCAAACTAGAACATAACCATTTATCTTTTTACTTAATTGTTCCTCTTTGTTAATGAGTTTGGCAAAAAAACATGTAGTTTTGAAGGCTTCAAGAAAATTTTAATAATAAATTGCTCACTTGAATACACACCAATCATTGCGACACAAGCAAATGTCATGGCTGCATCATCATCCAAGACCTATCTTAGACAACAACGCATAAGTTGTCATGATGTTGGGATGAGTAATGCAAGCTCCTCTGAGCCCTAGACATATTTTTATTTTCGATATTTGTTTTGATGCCATGGATTTCATATTCCGTGAGTTTTGTACACATTTGACAATATTTATATATCTAAATGTGTTATTTTCTTCAGCTAAAATTTGTGTTTATACTTATTTGATTGATGTATACTTGTATATGTAATCAAAGTAGCTTTTGTTTGATGAGGTTATTGTGTCTTTAAGGTTTATTTATTAAAGGGTGCATGAAACATATTTTAAATCCTTAAAAATCTTTGAATTTCTTGGGTTTTTGAATTTGCCAAGTCTGGGCATCGAGTCCAAGTCCAAGTCAAAAATCAGCTTGCCAAGTCCGAGTCTTGTAACATTGGTTAACCAACATATGCCAATATTAATAATGCTTATGAGCAGCCAACCAAGGGATCCCATTTGATTGCATATTGAAAGCTAAGAATGCTGAACCCAAATAATTCTAACAACACTTCATAATCATTCTAATCATGAAAATAGTGTTCAATATCCCTATATTTTGGGAATGCACTTTCATTTAGTTCACCAATCTATATGAGGAATTCCCTGTTTCTACCAAAGTCATAGTCTAATGAAGAACCAACTATGTCAAACTTTGAGAACAAACCCGATTGCATTTGAGGCAAAACCACATTCCAATAGGTTGTAGAGTGGATGATGGAGTTATAGGCCATATGTGGGGAAAGTTGATTTGGTTCATACGATGAATAATATTGATGCAATTCATATGATGGCATTATTGAGGAGTCATACAATAGGAGTAAAGGCGTAAGACAGAAAAAGGAAAATTGTATGTCATGTCCCAAAATTGTAACACATGAAAATGCAAATCAATAAATAAATCATAATCACAAAACACATTTTAGTGTGAAATATAAATAACTAGATAAATAAATATCAAAAATGTAATGGCAATCTAAATATTATTATCAAGAATATTATAATTATAATACATTTATTATAATAAACGAGACAATTAATATTAGTACATTATAAATATCATAATAATAGAGATTTCACAAGAGAAAATATTACAAAATAATATTAATAAAATATTATTATTATAGTCATAAATATTATAATACATATAAAACCACTAGTTTAAGAATAAATATTAAGAAATAATATTTATATATTGAAGATGTAATGCAGCAATTATTAGTGAAAAAAAAAAAGGATTAATTATAAAAACAGCAGTTTGAAAAAATAAAATAAATAAATAAATAAAAGTGGTTTAAAAATAATAATGAAGGTTTAAATAAATGTTTGTGTCTTTTCATAAGGACATCACTCTTGAAAAGATGTATCCTTTAACATAGATATAAAAAGACATTGAATGTAAGAATCAGAAATAAAAAAAGGAATCAATTAGAAATCTGCATAAAGCAGCAGATTGGAAATGAAATAAACTATGGGAGATTTATTTGATTAAGTGTTATTGTCAAGAATATATTTGGGGAAGTAAGTTTTATATATATATATATAGAGTAAGTGATTATTGGAAGATTAAAATTAATTAGAAATAATTATATATTTATACGCGATCATTGTAATAATGATGCTGGCAGCAATTATTGAGCCTTATAAGTAATTACGATCATAATATAAAACTGGATAGATTAATATATATGACCAATCAAATGTAAGATTGAAGGAAGGCGACTAAGGAATTAAGAATCATGGGAAGACACAACAGTTCAGGTGATGTATTCACTTAGCAATAATATTTGGCATATTTTGAATATAAGAATTAGATATTGTTAATTTGATTATTGATATAATGACATCCTTTAATCTTATCATAATGAGAATTATCATAGGAAATGATGAACTTAAAGAACCATTGGTAAATGAAAATATATTTGATTATAGGCATGAAATAAATTTTGGATGAATGCAAATATATCTGATTGTTTAAAGATTGTCTACTATGTGCTTGTAAACCTATTAGGATGGACGAAACATGGGTGAAGTTGGATTGCCTAAAAACCCCACTTTCAGCCCCTTAGGCCCTAGACAAGGGATTGGGCTTTGCAGCCCCTTAGGCTCTTAACAAGGGATTGGGCTTTGCAGCCCCTTAGGCCCTTGACTAGGGATTGGGTTATAGGAAGATGGGGGTCCCACCTAAGTCTCTGCCCCTTAGGCCCAAGATACGGGATTGGGCAAGAGAAGGTGGTAGGCCTTAGGCCACTTGGACTCTATGGTTCCTCTCCCCTAATAGGACGAGTGTCTTCTGAGGTGTTACCATGAGTGGAGTATGCAGGTACTAAGCCCCTAGGCAAGAAGGATTGTGATGGACAACCTCTTGAGTTTACATGAGGGCTTCAGGGCGGATCCACCTATGGCACTCCTCTTATGTCTTCATTAATTGATTCATGTTTATAAATATATTGTGGATATCTAGATATTATTGCTAACAGATATGTGTATGTGGAAATGTTTTTAAATTGGTGAATGCAGATTTCAATCTAGGATTATTTCATTAGAGAAACACATTCCTTTTGGAAAGAAGAAACCCTAAACCTAATCAACAATTGAATTCTAGGGCAAACAAGCAAATACAAGAGCAAGGCTAGGTAAGGGACATTACATTGTATGGTAGTTGGAGGAGGATTGAATCATATGACAAATGAAATAAAGATAAGCCATAGGGTAGGATCAAGGATATGAATTCACCGAAGAGCTCATATGGTGCATGAGATGTCATTTCGTACGATATATAGCAAGTTGTACACTGATATGTGGAAAATGTACAAAAGTAATGCCCAAGTTAAAACATACTGTTGGAGAAAAAGGGATAGATTTTATGGTAGCAATGAGGAAGCTAGCCTGTATGGCAAAGATAAAAGGAATAGACTATTCAGTGCTAGAATTTAATTGTAGAGAACAACCAAGTCATATAAATGTAGTAGGAGTAAATCATGTAGTGGTCAAAAATTGCAAAAAAATTGGAAATTCTATACTAGCAAGCTATACAATGAAGGCACAATGAAGTTGTATGATAGGGTAAAATGGGCTGTATGGTGGTATTAAGGGGATCTTTGATATTTAATTTTCTAATATTTGAATTTTCTACCCCACACAAGCTTGAACTTATCTTATTATTTTTTTATTTCTTGCATTTGGGGCCGATTTTAAATTTTTTGCTCACTTTTTCTTTTTTCCATTTGATCCATTGTATGGTATTTTTTCTATAAATTCCCTATGAAGCATGTCATGATCTGACTTCATTGATTTGTTAATTGTTAGTGAAATTTGGTATGTTTGTTGGAATCAAAATTGTTGACTTTTGCAAATCCTATATTGTGTCTAACACACAAACTATCCATTTTTTCCAAGTCTTTCTTCATTGGCTGCTTATTATCACAAATCCTTGTTTGTTTTCATTGATCTTTGTAGTTTCAATAAAATTACAATTTGATAAAAATACTTCATAATCCTCCATTTGCCAATGAAATAGGCCACGGAGAGAATTTGTTTCATCCTCTAAACATGGCTGTAATTCCAAATTCCCTTCGTCATTTGGTTCTATCGAACTTTGATCTTGCTTCTCCATCCAATCTTCTCTAAAGTTTGAATCTGACAAATTTGAGGAATCCGAGGAAGCTTCTTCCTTACTTACTACTTAGATCTTCAAATCAATTGTATTATTTTTCCAATTGTGGTCAACTTTGGTTGCTACCAACTAACCCTAACCCAACAATGTGTCATATGCTTTTTTCCATAATGAAATGACCGTAAAATTCAACAAAAATGCTTGGCTTCCAATAATCACCTTTTGTTCTATTAAAACTCCAAGTACATTAATACCTTGTTGATCTACACCCACTAGTTGAAAAGTTGGGGGCTAAATGATTGTCTTGCCCACACTTCTCCAAGTGTCTTTCAAAAGTACATTCACACTCAACCTGCCGTCAAGAATTGTATAAGTGAGATTCTTGCCAAGGATCTCCATATTCACCATCGTTGGTTTCTTTGTTGTGTTAATGATTAGTTGCATTGGATCAATCACTTGGTCGCTTGACAACAAAGGTTTGTCTATTGGGTATTCATTCTCACCAAATCCCAAATGGGTTGTAGCATGCACCATATCATTGTTCCTCGATGTAATCGTCTTTGAAAGTTCATGAATACTTTGTAATAAATCCACTACTTTAACTGGTATGGTAGTTTGAAGTACTTGCCTTGTAATATTTGTATTGAATTGTAATCAATTTGTTACCGTGCTTGCATTTTCATTTGAGTGGTGTCATTCATTAGCCATAGCATTCTCCACTTTGGTGCCTACTTTGCGAAGCCTTTTTTTCTATACATGGGTCCGAGTGCACAACCTTCTTTCTTTGGGCTCGAGTAATGACCAATACTTCATTATGCCTTACATCAATCAACATTGGCCTTTCACTTTGGACATTCAATGTCTTCATGGTCTCATGGTCTCCAAGTCCACACCATTTGCACAATAGTTGCAATTTTCCTTGCTTGTGCTGGCAATCTCTCGCAAAGTGTCCCTATTCATTACATTGTTGACATTGTATGATTGGATGTCCTATGGGGTCATACTATATTTGATTTCGTCCTCCTTTTTTATTTCGATAACCACTTATATGGCTTCAATGGAGTGGATTGCTCTCCCTGTATAAAGAGTGCTTATGTACACCTAGTCTTCAAATTATATGGGCACTCTTTTATTGAATGACCCATGACATGGCAAATCTTAGAAAACATTTTCCTATGACATTTATATTTGGTGTGACCACTTCTATACTCACTACACCATAGTTCATTAGTTTCTTTCTCTACCTTCATTTCTTTCATTATTTAGAGCATGTTCCTTAATAGGGCTTGTGCCATCCCTGATTCACTATCATTGTTGTCATCCAAACTTCCATTTTCCTTTGTTTTTCTTTTACCATGGGAGGTCATTTGTCTTCACTTTTTATGTCCATTGCCCAATTGTAGACTTCTGCATAGGAAGAGGGTGATGCTACCTTCATCTTTTTTCTTAATAACAAAAGTAGACCTTTGATGAACAATTTTTTCTTGAGATTCTTGGTTGATTATTTTTCTAATTTTACAAGCAATTCTTTAAGTTTACAATTATAAACTCATATGCTTTTGTGCTTAGCTTGTTTTGTATTGTAAATTTTTGTTACTATTTCATTATCATCATGAAACAACTTAAACTCTTCTTTGAAGGCCTTCTTTAGTCTCACCCATTTGTTTCAAGAGGTTTGGTCAATTTATATATACCAATCAATTGCTACACCTCGCAAGGTGGTTAGAAAACACCGTACCCAAATTGTCTTATCATCTTGCCCATTTGTTGTCCAAATTGTTTCACAAGTCTCATAGTGCCTCATAGGATCCTTTGATCCATTGCTTGTAAACTTGGGTAACTTTTTCTTTTCTACACTAAGGCTTACCATGGTTTTGTTCTAATGCAAACCTAGCGCTTAGAACTTGCTTGCTAGGGAGTTTTGATTCAGACATTTTGGTGCTTCTCTTGCACCCTTGGCTATGTAGGGATCCTCTACTCTTCTCTTAGCTTTAGTGTTTTGCGCACTTGTTTCGCTTTCAAATTTTCTTTTACACACCCTTGGCTCAATTTCTTCTCCTTTGATTGACAACATTTCAATGCATCGAAGGTTACTCTCGTACACTTCTATGAAGGAATCTAACTCCATCTCCCAACTTACCTCATCTATAGAAGGTTGTCTTGATTTTTCCGCTTGATCAGAAAGATCAATCCACTCTTTGTCAGGTTGTGGTAAGTGCTTAGCTATATCTTCCTCCTTTCTATTTGTACGTTGTCTTGCAGTGGAATTTTTTTTGTTTCTCCATTATGGCTCCAACTTCAATTCATACTCCAACTTCAACTTCTTTCTCAAGATGGGCTATGACTTTGAACTTGTATTGTTGGGATTTCTTCGACTATTTCTAGTCTTTTGCATTCTCTTTGTTCTAGGATCCATAAAAGTCACCTAAGCTCTTCATCTTGACCACTTTGTGGTCTTTTGCACCTTTATTGGGGTCTAAGGGTATGAATCTCTCAAATATGACCCAATTTTTTTGAGGAAACGAGGCCAATGTTTCAGCTCTTATCTGATAAAATAAATACTTGAAATAGTGAACAAAACTAACAATGCATACCATATAGAGGAGTAAAAGTATATCTTTATTTGCACATGAAGTTATTATAGAAGTAGGAGGAAGATGGTTAGCCAAGGATCAAAGTTGATCCGACTAGATCATATTGCTTTCCTTGATGATACAAAATCTATTCAAAGGACTTGACAGTTGCTAGGAGGAACACAACTGTTGACTAACTAACTCTTATAACCACCCAAAGCCGACAAACAATTAATACATCATCGAATAAACCATATTATCAAAACATAATAATAGGTATTGTACGCTAACTACAATATTATCAAAATATTTCAGTAGTCCCATTTTAGCTATAAGCATTTAAAAAAAGCAAACCATTGAGAAGATAAATTAGCGTTCTCCTTCTAAAAGACAACGGTCTTTTTAACAATTCATAAGACTAAGGGCAAATTCCTCTATACTCAACAAATAAGACATTTAGATAGACTCTTCTCTTTGATGCTTATAAGAAGACTCTTTTTATCATTGAGAACTATTTCTCATACTATAATGTTTGTTCCACAGAGCACCTTATGTTTTTGCATACCTTCCTATGTTTATAGTTTCTTGACATTGTAGTGACCTTCAAGAATATTTCCCATGCTTTCTTGCCCCATGTATATGTGAACATGCAAACACACAACCTCATATAGATCAAATGATAACATGCACACGGAAACACTTAAGACAGTCCCATATTAAACTTGTGAAGATTTTGTAACTAAATGAAAATATCTTGGCGAGTGCAGAATATACCAAGAAGGGCAAAATCTAAAATGGTTAAATCCTTGAATCATAAGAACTAAGAAAAAGTTCAAAGAGCCTTGTGAGAATGACCATTGGATGATGCATGGTGATGATGAAAATGAAAGCAAGAGATCAAGAGAAGATATCAGTAATGTAACTTAATTTATAGCTAGGTGTTGGTTGAAAATTTTTTATACCTTGAGGATATGCAAAATTGTGGTTTCAGCCATAGTGTGTGAATATGATACTCTCCTAATTTAGGGAAGGCTCCCCCTTTTTTACTAACTTAGACTAATATGGGTAAGACAGCAACCTTTCCTCTTTCTTCAGGAAGGATTATATTCTTTTCTCCTCACAGAAAAGTGACAATAACCTTTAAGAAAACTATTACAGCAGCTTGAAATGAAATTGAGAGAGGAAATGAAGTTTCTTGAAAGCACAAAGACTTTCGTCACCTCCACCGGGACGGGAAATCAATCTCCAAGCACAAAGTCTTGAGTATCCGAAATCCTATCTACCCTTTTAGAATGATAATCTAAGAACAAAATACAACATATATCAGCTCAAAGTCTGCAAGTATGGTGCACTTACAAATCACTTTATATGGGAATTACCACAAGCACAAAGACTTGTAACTCTTTCCAATTCCTAATCACACATCAAACTAATTCAATCTTTCAAACTTGTAGCACAAAGTCTGCAAGAAATAAGACCAAAGTCTTTCTCACAACAGCTCCACAATATCACAAGAATAACTCAGAAAAATGTACCACTATGACATAAGAACACAGTAATAACTTGCAATAAGACTCAACACAAAGTCTGAAATCTCATATGTCTTCCTTGTATTGCTTGGAAATCAAGTTTACATACACAAAGCACAAAGTCTCTTTGCTGTAAATTTCTGCAGAGTTCTCTCTATTGCCAAAAAGATGATAAATTACATAGAGCACCCTCCTATATATAAGAGAGAAGCCTTGAGAAAAAGGTGGGAGGATCCCAACAAACTTGAGAAATTCTCTCAACCACTAACTAACTGCAGTTGACTTATTCAACATTACAAGTCCTATTGTAATTTGACTTGTAATGTTATTACATGCAATTACAAGTTACAACTTTGCAAGTGATAGATCACATGCAATTACATTTTTCCATTTTATATGTAATTTGTCAAAACTAAATTACAAATACATAATTGAAACTATTCTAAGTGTCGGAAGACACGACTCGAACTACATCATCCTTGATTGGATCTTCATGCTGCTGTTTGGAAAACATTCTTCCATCTTTGTCTTGAAAGCATTCTATGCTCAATCATGTCACTTATTCAACTCCTTTTGTGGCTTTGTCATGTTGTTGTTCTTTCTTTGTATCATTCTCCAACCTCGGAATTTGTTTGGAAAACAAGGCCCATGCCTTATATTATTTGATTTGGTAGGTCATGTGTGCAAACAGGACTAACGAGAATGAGACAAAGGGGCTGCAAAAGTGAGGCCAAAGCTCAATTTCGGGTTTTGGAAGGCTGACTGCAAGTGCAAATGAAAGGTGACTTACTTGCAATGTGGGAAAACATTATTACAAGTAAACTTTACAAAAAATAATTATACTTTCACTCTTAATTGGGTCTTGAAACCCCCATTACAAGTTACTTTTACATGTAAAAGTGAAATCAGGTTTTTAAAAGCTCATTGCAAGTGACTAACTTGTCTTAAGACCTTTTTAGTTGTAATTGGGTCTTGGGACCCCCATTACAAGTGAACAATATTTAAAATGTAACTTTAAAAGCCTCCTAACTTGCAAATCGGGTCTTGGAATCCCCATTACAAGTGACATGAAACTTTAAAAGTGACTTTAAAGGCCTTCACTTGCAAATCGGGTCTTGAGACCCCCATTACAAGTGATTAATTTAAAAACACAAAAGTGACTTAGAAAGCTCATAAAGTGAAATTGGGTCTTGGGGACTTGATTGCAAGTGAATGTATTACTTGCATTTTAGAACTTGAAACCCCCACACTTGCAGTCAGGTCTTCAAAACCCGAAATTGACCAAAAACACACCAAAAATGACTCATAATTTCACGAAAACGGACGAGAGTGAATGAAAATTTTTGGCCAAAAGGACTATAGACCCAAAACTTAAAATGCCCAACCTCTGTACCTCATAATACATTCTTGAGGCCTAAAAATGTCAAAATTTTGATGGGTTATTTCTGATGTTTGCATGTCAAAAATCAGGGACAACACTAGGATCAAGTCAAAAGAACTAACACTCAAGAAGGGTTAATGAAGGATCTGATAAATCACATGTCAAGATGTTTAGAACTCAAAGGGCTAGGTTCAACGATTCTAGAAAGAGCCTGGCTAATAAACTGAAAACCTGTCTCAACATTCACAATCAATGAACCTATGGTGTATATTCAAGAAAATTGTGATAGAAGGGAAGGTTATGTCATGGACCTAACCTAGTGAAATGGAGCAGACAACAAATCAGCAAATCCTATTTTATACTGAACGTTGAGTGGGCCATCCAAGATCTAGTTTTTTTTAATATCTTTCTACCTATATCAAGAATTGTTTCCATGTTCCAATTCATTATTTTATCCTTTTAACTTGATGTGGAGTTGGGAAATCATTATAGCTCATGGAGCTTTGCATGATAGAAACTGTGTTACTCTCTCACACTACTTGATAATGGATCACATTCTTCTATAGAAAAGACTTTTCTTTATTTGACAAAGAAGTTGAAGAACAAGGAGAGAAGGATAAAGAAGAAAAAGCTATTGATGATTACCTGGTATTGAAAGATGTATATGTATTTAGTTATGTGCATCATGACGTGATTATCCAATGGTGTCATTCTCCAAGAATGGGATATAAATTAATGGATGAATGATGGTAGATCTTGCTTGATGCCTTCACTTTCCACACAACATGATTTATTGAGAATGGAATTGTGAATAGTTTGGTCATAACAGTTATAAGCCAAATGGAATTCTATTGGAAAATGAGTCAGTTGTTCATGGTGTTTTGTTATTGTTGCAAGCCCCTTTTACTCTTATCAATGTGGATTATCCCATGTAATAAGCTTTCATACTTGTCACTTTTGTTAAAAAATAATGCAAAAACTTAACTAAGCATTTCTCTAACTAAGAAAAAGTGAGTCATCAGTTAAAGTAAAATATACAATCAATACTGCCTAAACACAATGATCTGATTGCACAAACAAGGCTCTACTTATATCTCCATAGTTGACAATTATGCAGGGAGTCCTTACTTGTTTGCATCAGTCAAGTGGGTGATTCTCTTGATCCATTGAATATCTGAAGGGCTCACTATTCACAAGCTTCTTTTTTCTTAGAGAAGTAATGAGAATTAGCAAACTTTAAGCTAGCATGACAAGGAGGTTGACAGCCTTCTGACACTTGAACAATCAAGGGTCTAAAGTATCTCGATCATAATGCAGAGCAGCTTTGCAATTTTCATTTATACAAAGTTCTTTTAGAATTAAACAAAGAACTATTTCCAGAAAATACAATTTGGTTTTATATCTTTCTGTTTTTTCATTTACCACCAATTTTCCAAAAGCCTTTTTGGGACAAATAAACTCTTTCATGCATGTCTAAATGCTTAGTAAGTCTTTTAATTTGATTAGTTAAAAGACATACTTGAGATTCAACAAATCCTCTCTATTTTTTGAGAACCGAAGAGTAAAAACTAGTAATATGCACCTGCCTTTTTGAAGCACACTACTAACAATGAGGCCCTTGATGCCAAAAAATCTGCCTTTGCCTAGATTAAGACAAGGGGTTTTAGGATGCTTTGGTAGTAATACTCAGGAACGTTGTCTCACTTGTTTGCTTCTATTTGTTTATGAACTGGTTGTGTCCAACAGATGCTTATTGCCTCCAATGCTTGTAGTGAGATGAAAGAAGAATATAATGAGCTGAGAAACGTAGGGTTCCCTTACAAGGTCCTACACCCATGGATGGCAGCCTCTTGAATACAAAGGATCAACCACAAAAGAAAATGGATGATGAGCCATTTGAGTCCTTATATATGAGGACTTTTTAAATTGTTGAAGCAATTACAAGACATGCATTTTCTTAGACACAACCAACTTGAGGGGAAAGACATTTTTTTAGAAGCTTGTAGGAAAGGGATTTTTTTGGACTTTTTCAACCATGGGAGAGGAGAGGAGAAGCTGAGATTTTGGATTCATAATTTAGTTATAGGACAGATTTCAGTTGACTGAATGTAGGGTGGAACCAATTTGTAAATGGAAAGGCTTTATGGTTTTCATTTACTGGTCTCTAATTTGTGGTTTGTCATTGAACATAAAAATGGAGTCTAGAAATAGTGACGAGACAATATGATAAGAAGCTATCAAAGAGAAGTTAAATGTTTGATTTTGTTAGTAATGATTTATGAGGTATATAACATGCCCTTGCTTGTTGGAAAGGCTTCAAACTCGAAGCACTAGTAGATCACAACAAAAATGATTTTGATAAATTATGAGAGTAATGATGCATAGAAATGGGATCAATCTTATACTATTGAAATATTCACAAACTAATGCTTGAATTGTGTCCGAGTGTTCTCTACATGAACTCCAATAATTTCTTCTAGAACTTAGATTAGTAATCAACCTATATTTTTGTAAAGCATGATTAGAGTCTTGAGAACAATTTTCAGGGTGTAGAATATTTCACAATAGGAAGGGTGTCAATAGGGTTCCTCATGTAATTTACTTGGATCTTGTTCATCGATGTTATTGAGCATTTTGTTTGAGAACTTAGATTAGAAATCAACAAATATTTTTGAGAAGCATGATTAGAATATTGAGAACAATTTTTCAGGATGTAGAACTATTTGCAATATGAAGGCTGTCAATAGGGTTCCTTGTAATTTGTTTGGATCTTGTTCATCAATATTCTTGACTTTTACAAAAGTTGGGAAATTTGGTTGAGCATTGATAATCAATGACTACATAATTGTAAATGTGCTGACAGAGTTTGTTTGAACTACTCTGTTATAAGAATGGAGGTTTGTTTATTACCATCCTCTTTTTTCTTGTCTTAAGATCTTTTTGTCTCTTTAAATCTCTGAACTTTTGTCAGAAGATGTAATGTTCCACTAACGGATTTTCTGGATTTTATGATTTTTTTGTATTTTCCAATGTAGCTGAACCCAAAATCTATGCAAACATCCAGCAACTGAATCTAACAATAATGCTGGTTATGAACAGTACAAACTGAGATTTCATGAATAACTGAACACATATAGAATTTATTACTTTGATTACATCATTTTTTGAGAAAAATTCAAACTGAATTTACTGCCCAAAATAAGTTGAATTTAAGAATCACAAATTACAATGAAATGTCCATTGGAAACCCTTACTGCTTTATTGTTGAAATCTGCCCAGAACTACAGCCAATACACTTATTCTTCAAATCAACTTTAATACCACTCAGACCTCTTTCAGTTCAAATTAATAAATAAAACTCAGAAGCTTGTAATAACGAGCAATGATGATGTAGAGAGATGTGGTTGTCTGATGACTAAATAGATTAAAATAACAGAAAACCTTAGTATCAAAGAATAGCAGATTTAATTCCTTACAACTGCTGCAATCTCCTTGTATTCTTGAGTGCCTCTCCACCAATGTTGTGTGGTGGATAATAAGGTTGCAATGGAATAGTAGATTGGTGCAGTTAACAAATCCAGCATCAAGCATTAATGGTGCTCAAATGAACAGCAACAAGAACATTGATCAGCCATGGTCCTCCAAATATTTGCTTGCAAATCTAAATCACCTTATCACTAGAATCTCACATGAAATCTTCAAAAAGCAGTAGGAAACACTGTAGTGGCATTGTAGCAATACTAAACACCAATTCCTCCACAAATCAGCACAATTTTGATTCCCAGATGGAATCACTCAATATTGGAAAAAAGAATTTTCGTCCTTGATCCCAAATGTGGAATTCAAGAGGGTTTGCATCCTCTCAAACCCTAAACAAACCAAGTGCTTTCATCCTTGGATGCCCTAGATTGAACAAACTGCTCAGATCTGAAAATATGGAAATGATAACTTGAATGACCCTCAACAAAAGATAGACACCTCCTTGATATATCTTTTCAAATTGGGCTCATGGATCCTAAATTTCTCTTCAAGTATTTAAAAATAATTTTTAGTTATAATAATATTATTAAGTTGCCCTTAAAATTAGAAATTATTGAGCCAACTTAAATAATATTATTAATTATTTTAATTTGAAAAAGGTGACATGACATAAGAGTTTGATTATGGTTACAAAGACAAATCTTTGCATCTTTTTGAATATGCAATATTTATGCATTGAATGTAAAACAAGAATATACAAATAGATAGATATGTATAGATTAATAGGATGAATATTTATTTATAAACAAATTAAGAGGCATGTTCGATAAGATGTGCCTCCTCAAGGTGACAAGTCAAGTAACACTCTCATATGAACATGCATTTGTATTGTTTTGAAATGTCCTCAAAGAAAATATTTTATTGATCTCTCAAAATGTTTTTTTTTTGTTATTTATAATACATATTAAAATAAATTCAGAATTTTAAATTGTACTTGCAGACATAACAAATCATGAAAATATTGGATAAAATATTAATATCCTCCCATCAAAACAAAATATATAAAAAATATTCAATAAATCTGAATTAAATAATAATGAACTTGGTGCAGTCTTGGGTTCAAGAGATTTGACAAACTACTGAACCAAGCAGCATTTCAAATTAACACACAATACAATACTCAAATATTCCTTATTACTTGCAACGAAATCATTACAGCAAGAGTAAGGATGTTACAATACAATACAGTTCAACATACATGCATGCCTTCCTACATGTCCTGGCATTCAAGCCTTCAACATACATCTGTTTGAACTAGACAACTTCCTTAGCCTTTCCTTACTCTACAAAAACTAATTCTAATTCAACTCTCCAAAAAGACTTTCAAAAAAGAATAGAAATCCACTTAAATAGCACGCATGAAGGATTTGGCACAACTACCCCACATTTTGGCATGTTAGGGCATGTGTCAAGCACTTATTGGCACCCTTGATCCACTTCCCAAGTCGTTGTAAACGTCATTTTGTCATTTTCTAACTCCTTTTGACATCTAGGTGGAAAAATCAAGACCTTCAAGATGCCAGCGGAACTTCTGGGGGTATTGGATATGTCTTGACACATAGGAAAGTTCCACTTTTAACATTTTGGTGGAAAAATCGGGTAGTTAGTGTTGATGATTGTAGCTACGGGCTACATACTTCTGTCTCATTGTGGATAATAAATTCATATAGCCTAACGGCTATTCATTTATTGAGATAATTAAAGTGAAGAGGCGCTTCACTTGGCAACAATATAATTTCTAATTGGGCTGACCTTCCTTGTATTTCGCATCTTTTATTTGTAATTGTATTTTCCATATGTGGCCGACCTTGTACATGAAGAGGTGCAACCTCTCTCACACTTTGTATTTGTACAAGTTCATTTCCATCCATTCATTCAAGTGTGAATTTCATCAAAGAGCAGATTGCAACTTTCTTCAAGTGCAGATTTCAATATCAAGGAAGAGCAGATTATTATCTGTCATTGCATCTAGAGTTGGTGCTAGATATTGGCCTTTTGATTGGCCTCATTGTAAAGAGAATAGTTGCCATTGTTTATATGTATAAGAGAGATCTTTGTTGCTGGGTTTTTCTCCCTCAAGTGGAGGGTTTTCCCAGGGTATATATTGTGTTTGTGTCTGAATTTAAATTAAATTTCTGCTTTTATATCTGATCATAAAAACTGACATGGTATCAAAGCGGGTATAAGAAAGATCGTGATCAGATTTTTTCAAGCAGCTCTATCCTCCACTCTTATTCTCATCCTAAATTGCATCGATCTTATTGTCAAGATGGTGAATGGGCTGAAGATCGAAGATAGACTTGAGGGCGCTTCAAACTTCACATCTTGGAAGTTTAGAGTCATGCTCACTTTAGAAGAAAATGAGCTCGCCGAGTTCGTGGAGGGCGAAGTTCCTGAACCAACCGATGAGAATGAGAAATCACAATGGAAGAGGAATGGCACTAAGGCGAAAAAGATGTTGGTTGATTCTATGAAAGATCACATTGTGCCAATTATCTCCAAATTGAAAACAGCAAGGGAGATGTTCAAGACTTTGGAGGAGATGTATGAGATCAATAACACAAGTTGAGCTCTTGCATTAAAGCAACAACTTCATCATATCAAGATGGCAAAAGGAGAATCCCTCATCTCATTCTTCATGAAGATTACCGAGTTGAGAGATCAGCTCTCTACTATTGGGCATTTGGTGGATGACAAGGATTTGGCTATGTTGGCTCTTAATGGTCTTCCTCCATCTTGGGAGCCATTCATTCAAGGAATCAATGGGAGATCAAAACTTCCTAAGTTTGATCGCTTGAGGGCAGATTGCCTACAAGAAGAATCAAGATTGGTTGCAAGAGGCATTGGACAAAGCTCTACAAATGAAGACATTCATGTTCTTGTCGCTCAATCCTCGAGGAAGAAAGGAAAAGAAGGGAAGAAAGGCTACTTCAAGAGGAATAGAGATCAAAGATCTGATGGTGCCCCTGCATCTAAGAAGAAGAAGGACCTCTCTCGTATTCAATGCTTTAGATGTGACAAGTTTTGTCACTATGCAAAAGATTGTCCATCTAGACCTAAACAACATGCTTCAGTTGCGAATGTGGATGAGATCTCTCCTCAAAAGGATTCAAGTGGTTTCCTATTCTATTATGCCTTATCAAGCAATGTGCCTACAGACAACAACACTTGGTTGATTGATAGTGGTGACTCTCGCCACATCACTGGATTTAGAGAGCATCTATTTGATTTGGTGGAGAGAGATTCTAGTGTTCAAGTCATTATTGGTGATGATGCAAGTTATTTTGTGAAAGGTGTTGGGACCTCCCTTCTTCACTTAGATTCTGGAATCTCTTTATAGTTGAGTGATGTGCTCTTTGTTCTAGGCATCAAGCGGAAACTTGTCTCCATTTTAGCCTTGGAGGACAAGGGATATCAAGTTGCATTCTCCGAATGCAAAGTTCTTGCATGGCCGAAGAACTCAAGCATCAAGACTGTTCGTGTGATTGGTGTTTGACAAGAATGTCTCTACAGACTTTGCACTCGTCCATTCCAGGCATTGTTGCATGATTCATCAAGTTCGTGTGAGCTTTGGCATAGAAGATTTGCTCACCTTCACTTTAGAGCACTTCCATCCATGGAGAAGATGGTCACGAGCCTTCCCAAACTCAGCCAGGAGCATGAAGGAACCTACCAAGGATGTGCTATGGGTAAGAATACTAAAGGACCCTTTCATAGTAGTGAAAGTAGATCTAAATGCATTCTAGATCTTGTTCATTCTGATTTGTGTGGTCCAATGTCTGATGCTTCTTTGAGTGGTTTCTTGTATTATGTAATTTTTATTGATGACTACTCTAGAAAGACTTGGATTTATTTCTTAAAGACTAAAGAATCTGAGGAAGTACTTGAGAGATTCAAGGAATTTAAAGCTCAGGTACAGAACTTGTCCGCGCAGAGGATCAAAGTTCTAAGATCTGACAATGGAGGAGAATATATCTCCGGAAATTTTTTCGTAACTTTTGTGTTGAGGCAGGAATTAGAGGGAGTTTTGTGTTCCCTACAATCCATAGCAAAATGGTGTTGCAGAAAAGAAGTACAAATCTATTGTAGAAGCAGCTAGAGCCATGATTCATGATCAAGATCTATAAACCTTCCTTTGGGCCGAAGCATCTAGGACAGCTGTGTATGTTCAGAATAGAAGCCCTCACCGCATTTTGGAGAACATGACTCTCGAAGAAGAATTCACAGGGGTGAAGCTGGAAGTAAGTCATTTAAGAATCTTTGGTTGTCCTATATATGTTCATGTGCCTGAAGATAAAAGGACAAAGTTGTAACCTTTTGGCAAGAAGGGAATTGTTGTGGGCTATAGTGAGTCTTCAAAAGCCTACAGAGTGTACATTCTAGGTCAGAAGTTGATTGAGATCAATAGGGATGTTACATTTGAGGAAGATGTTGCATTCAAGAGATCTAAGGGCACTCATATGGAGATAGACGATGAAGACCAAGAGTCTCCTCAGGATATGGAAGTTGACCATACTCCTGAGATTCAGAGGGAGGCTACTGATCCTAAAGAAGATGATGATCCAGCTGAGCCTTTGGAACCTTCTGATGGGCCGAGAGACATTGTGAATGGTTGTAAGAGACCTCTTTGGGCTAGGCAAACAATGCAGGAGGCAAAAAGGTTTGCAGCCCCGAGAGGAACATTCAGAGAAAGCAAAAGGCCTGACAAGTTTTCAAGCTATGTTGCATTGATGAGTTAAATCATTGAGTCAGAGCCTTCCAGTGTTGAGGAAGCTACTAGTCAGCAAGTATGGAAAGATGCTATGGCTGAAGAGTATCAATCCATCCTCAAGAATGATGTTTGGGACATCGTACCTAGACTTGAAGGAAATTTTGTTGTTTCTTCTAAGTGGCTCTTCAAGATCAAGCATGCGGCTGATGGGAGCATTGAGAAGTACAAGGCTAGGTTTGTGGCTAGAGGATTCTCTCAGAAAGAGGGAGTAGACTATGAGGAAACCTTTGCTCCAATTGCTCGTTATACATCCTGTCAAGACCATCATTGCTATTGCAGCATCTAAAGGATGGAAGGTACACCAGATGGACGTGAAGACAACATTTTTGAATGGTGTAATCGAGGAAGAGGTATATATTGAGCAACCTGATGGCTTTGAGGTTCATGGGAAGGAGTCTCATGTTTGCAGGCTGAAGAAGGCTTTGTATGGCCTTAAGCAGGCTCCTCTTGCTTGGTACGAAAGAATTGATTGATACCTGATGAGCTTGGGCTTCTCCAAGAATGATGTTGATTCAAACCTATACTTCAAGGTAATTGATGGCAAAGCATTAATCTTGGTTCTCTATGTTGATGATTTAATTCTTAGTAGAGAAGATCACCTCATTATCAAATGCAAGGAGTTAGCTTTTGAATTTGAAATGAAGGATCTCGGTCTCATGCACTACTTCCTTGGCTTAGAAGTATGGCAAAAGCCAGATGAGTTCATTCTGAGTCAAGTCAAATATACTACTGACATCTTGAAGAGATTTAGTATGATGGATTGCAAATCCATGTCTACGCCTGTGGAGACCAACTTTCAGAAGCTTAAGAAGGTTGCAGCTAGTTCAGATTTGATGGATCCTACTATGGATAGATAGTTGATTGGATTGTTTATGTATCTAGTCAATACTAGACCAGATATTTGCTATGCAGTGAGTGCACTTAGTTAGTTCATGTGTGAACCAAGGCAAATAGATCTAGTTGTAGTGAAGCATATCCTGAGATACTTGCATGGCACAGTTGGGTATGGCTTGAGATATTCTTTGTGTGTGGACTTGAAGTTGCATGGATATACTGATTCTGATTGGGCAGGGTGTGTCACTGATTGGAAGAGCACCTCTAGATGTTGTTTCAGTTTGGGGTCTGTGATGATCTCCTGGTGCAGCAAGAAGCTGTCTTCTGTAGCACTGAGCACCGCAGAGGCTGAGTATATTGCAGCTTGTGTGGCAGCTCGTGAAGTAGTGTGGCTTAGGAAGCTCCTTGCAAGATTGTTTGGACAATCAATGGAGCTGACTGTCATTCATTGTGATAATCAAAGTTGTGTGAAGCTTTTTGTCAACCCAGTGTTTCATGACAAAACTAAACATGTTGAGATCAAATACCACTATATCAGAGAAATGGTATTGAGGAAAGCAATTCAGTTGAAGTACATTATCATTGATGAGCAGACGACAGATATTCTCTCCAAGCCTCTCTCCAGAGTAAGTTTGTGTACTTTCGAGACAAGCTTGGTATTGTGGAGAATGAAGCCCTAGCTGAGAGGGAGTCTCAATATCAGTGATATTCTGTGATTTGCTTTAGTGCATTTCTCTATGAGAGAGATTTGAGGTGCAAGCTCTTGTTAATGCATCTTTCTCTATGAGAGAAATTTGAGGTGAAAGCCCTTGTTTCCACCCTCTGGGAGTAGCCATGGTGGATGTCATGTGTGTAACTCCACGACAACATCACGTGAGAGAGTCCGTGATGATTTTCTTGTACTTGTGCTTTTCACCCTCTGGGAGTAGCCATGGTGAACATCACGATGAGGTGACGACATCACGTTGAGTGATTCCGTGATGGGCACTTGTGCACATGTACCATACATGGGAGAAGCCATGATGGTTGATATCACGATGAGGTGATATGTTCCTCTCCACATATGGGTGTAGCCATTGTGGGAGTCATGTTGAGAGAGTCCATGACTTTATGTATCGAAAGTATTCCTCCCTAGCTAAGAGGGAGTGTTGATGATTGTAGCTACGGGCTACATACTTTCGTCTCATTGTGGATAATAAATTCATATAGCCTAACAGCTATTCATTTATTGAGATAATTAAAGTGAAGAGGTGCTTCACTTGGCAACAATATAATTTCTAATTGGGCCGACCTTCCTTGTATTTCACATCTTTTATTTGTAATTTTATTTTCCATATGTGACTGACCTTGTACATGAAGAGGTGCGACCTCTCTCACACTTTGTATTTATACAAGTTCATTTCCATCCATTCATCCATCAAGCAAGTTCGTTTCATTCATTCATTCAAGTGCGAATTTCATCAAAGAGTAGATTGTGAATTTCTTCAAGTGCAGATTTCAATATCAAGGAAGAGCAGATTATTATCTGTCATTGCATCTAGAGTTGGTGCTGGATATTGGCCTTGTGATTGGCCTCATTGTAAAGAGAATTGTTGCCATTATTTATATATATAAGAGAGATCTTTGTTGGTGGGTTTTTCTCCCTCAAGTGGAGGGTTTTCCCAGGTTATATGTTGTGTTTATGTGTCTGAATTTAAATTAAATTTCTGCTTTTATATCTGATCATAAAAACTAACAGTTAGGGACATTGGTGGAAATTCGAGGGTAAGCAGGATATATCTCTTTTTTTGATACGTTAGATGAGACTTTATTAATTTAGCAAAATTTACATCGGTGGCCCCTTGGGCATCAGATTTGCATTACAAAGCATCCATCATCTGTAAACAGGACATCCTTTTGTTAACTTCCCCAGCCTATAACACCTAAGGCTATACTTTTCCAAAATGACCACGTAGGGTCTAGCTTCTAAGAGTGACCAGCAATAGTTTTTAAACATAGATTCTAGAGAAAAAAACATACAAAACTATACAAAATTTACTACCATACAACCCATTCAGCTTAGATGATACCAATATCCTCCACAAAGGCTTCGAATTCTGGAATGCATTCAAAATTCTGCACTGGAGTGATGTGAAGCATCTTTTTCAAGAAATTCACTCCAATAGCAACCTTCCTCCGATGATTGATTAACGCCATTCCCTTCAGATCTAGAATAAAGGGATAGTATTTTACTACCTCCCTCGACATCTCCAACAATGCCATGTCTCGAGGGCGAGGAACCCCCACACCTAAAGTGGCGACATCTAGGGTTTCCTCTAAATCCCCCAATAGATCCTCTTTGAACATCTTGCCCATGAACACCTCCACCTCCACCTTGATATGCCCAAATCCAAAAGCACTGCCAGAAATCCAGAGGTGATGTTTGTGTCTATGCAGTAGTTCTCACCTTCCTCCAAGAACTCTTTTCCCAATATCACCTTCATAGCTACAATGGATAGAAAATTTGCCTCTAGCAATATACATTTGAGCCTTTGATTAGTCAACACCCCAAGAAATGACATTTGCTGCATTTCGCTCACAAGTCGAATCGGCATGTCCATACCACTGCATACAATACACTCCGCAGACAACCTCACAATGAATTTGGAGAGCTCCGCCATCAACAAAATTGAGAGAAAAATTTGTGTTTTGAGCTAAACTTATGTTGGATTATATGAGCCCTGAAAAACTCTGCCTTTCACATCACTTTAATGACGACACTTATTAGGAGGTGAAGCCAAGCTATTCTACCAAATGATGCTAACTTCCCACTGTGATGTCAAATCCAACGCAAAGATTGATTTCCAATACTAAATGTTGAGTGCCTAGGAATGATGGCTAGGATATAAGCCAAAGGTGCCACATATGTATACTTAAATTGCTTTGTTCAGCCAGATGAAAGTGGAGTGTTCACTGTCAACTCGCGTGTAGTAATCTAATCGAGATTATCCCTTCGTCCTCTTGTCATGAAATATTTATTCACTGTCGTCCGTTAGTGAAGTGCTTTGTAGAATCATGATTAGCGAGATCGAGCTTTTGACCGTGTTTATATTCGTGCTGCCAAGGTGTACTGAGGAGTCAAATCAAACTTTTCGATGTTATGGCTGCGAGGTTGTCACAGACGTGGCAATCAACTCAATAGTTCAGAGACTCGTCATCCACCAAAGTCCTACGTGCATCCACTTTTCATTCGTCTGTTGCCACACAGGAAGTGAAGCCAATAATGTTACTAAAATTTCAAATGTTGTTTTCCACATCATCCTTTGTGGAAAGACAATGTTCTTGCCAACCAAACCAGCTATGCTCTCCATATTACCTTCAATGTGAGAATCCATATGCCATAGACCAGTCGTGAAACAATGTTGTTAATTTTAACAACTTCCCTGAAGATACAACCTTTCAAACCATATACCTCAAACTAAAGATCAATGGGAGATTCATGCTTGCGAACGCCATCTTTTAATCAGATCGAACCCATATTTTTGGTACCACTAGTGTGACTCAAGTTTCCAGCGAACCAAGTGAGCATTGGTCGATAATACATCATCTTTCCTTTTCATACCCATATCTCATAGCATCTTATTTTGACTGGTAGTGCATGTGGGAGCAAAGTTATCAATATTACATTATTTGGCTTTCCACACAATGCTTGTGGAAAACCATGCGAACCAGGTAGATGAGAGTTATCAAAGTTCCATAACTTGTTTTGCTTAGACTACACAAACAAATCCAACAATAACCTGCGTTAGTCCTGAATTGAGATTTTATGCCCAAGTTCTTTTAACCCAATTCCATCTGCACCTAAATTTGCTAAAGTATCGGCTTCCCTATTCCCTTCCCTATTAGTATGATTGATCATGATGTCCTTAAAAGCCTCCATACACTACAAAGCTACATCCAAAATGTCGTTTAGCTTCCAATTTTGGAGGTTTCCAGTCCTCGAAGCATTTATTACTAATGTTGAGTCCCCTTCTATAACCACCCTATCTGTCTTGAGCTCATTACAAAGGTTAAGCAAAAGGGCTTGGAGTTCGGCTGCATTGTTAGTGCCAATTGGTAATGGAGCTGCTAGCTTACCAGTCATATTATTGTTCCAATCCCTTATAATGCACCTCGCACTTGATGGGCTCGGGTTGCCCCGAGCAGCCCCATCAAAGTTTAGCTTATACCACCCTACCTTTGGTGCCTTCCATTTAACACTGTTACAAGCCACTTGAGTCTTTTTACCCCCTTCCCCTACAAAAGGTGGGAACTTTAATCCATGCCACGATTTTCTCATATAGGCATCCCACTCTGTGAAATTTGTTTTTTTTCAAATTTTGATCTTTTACTTGGTTGTTCATATAGGATAACTCCTTGTCTTGAAAATTCATCTGTTTCTCTCTTTCCAAACTTCCCAGATTAGCTAAGATGGGCTTGCCAACCACAAACTTGAAAATAAAGCTGATTTGTAGAGTATAGGCCATGCTTGAAATGAACTCATTATGTGTAATGTCCCCTTCCAGTTGACATCTCTCAGTTCATGAGATTAGCCTATTATGTGACCCTCGTAGGCTGATAGGGTGGATAGAGGGTCTTGTTGAGGCTTGGCTTGGCTTCAGTTGGCAGAATCTTTCAGTTTGGCTTTCGTTCGGAGTCGTTTGGACATCAGTTGCTTGACTTACTATTTTTAGTAAGTGGAGACACTCAGCAGAGCACCCCTGCTATTTTTAGCAGTATGGTCTGGTCATATGCAGGTTCAGTCACTTATCATCCGGCTTCAGACGGTTCGTTAATCGGACTTATATTGAGAGAGATTAATATTTATTTGCCAAAATAAATATTAATTAAGTTGAAGCTTATATTATAAAGTTATAATATAATTAAATATTATAACTTAAGTGACTTTATGGAAGGGGTCGACCATCATTAAAAGGGGGCCAAGTTCAATTATTAATTATAATTAATTTGGGCGCCCAAACTATGGAATTATTAAAAGTGAAATTCAACTTTTATTTAAATGATGCTTTTTGGAGAGAAGTCGACCCTCTTGAAGAATATAAGGTTTTCACTTGTGAGAAAACTTCATTATGTTATGAAAATCGATTTTTGTCACTTCTTCCTTCAGAGAATGGAGCCAAGGGTTTCAGTTGTCTATTTGCATTGGAGAACAAGCCATCTTCAGTGTTGCAGTTCAGAGGCTGTGAGATATCAGCTGATTTATTGCCTGCAGTTGAATAACTTCATTAAGAGGTTATTACAGATCTTACTGTGAGTTCTTAATAGTCAGTGTGTTGGATCGATTTCTTTCCAGAGGGGAATATTTTACATTTGCCATCAGTTCTCAGACATCTGGCACACTTCCCAAGGTAGTACGGATTTTATTGCTTTTGTTCAAGGGCTGTACAAATCAGCTTGAGGGCCGTACTTTTCCTGTGAGCTTGGACGCCTTCATTTTTGGCCTTCTGCCTGCACCAGATGGGACGCCTTGGTCTCTGGATCAATCTGCAGGGGTTTTCAGGCTGGAGAATTGCCAGTTGATATTGGCCATACTCTTTCTTCATCATTCTGGGGCGGCTGCAATCAGCAAATCAGGTTTTTAAATAATGCAATCAGCTTTGCCTTTTTGTCTGCATGCTAGGGTTTAAATATTGTAAGCATTGAGAAAGTATAATAAAACCATTTGCTATCGATTCAAGGATCTTTGTGTGTCAGTTTTCACCTTATTGAATTTATTATAGATTTTAGAAGCATTTCTTTCAAAATCGCATTATGTTCTTTTTATGCAAAAACTTCAAAAAAACCAAAAACCTTCAAAACACAAAAAAAGCAAGCAGTTGAGCATTAGGGTTGAAGTTGAGCCAGAAGGGTTCTTCACATTATGTCACTTGGAAGAGCACTTTTCCAAGCGAGCTTCGCACACAACCACTGCCAGCATTCGTGAGTGAAGAGGCAATTAAGTAAGAGATGGTTTCCAGATTCTTCTTTTTGTTTGCAAAGGACACACCTTGAAGGGCCATGATAGCCCATCTTCACAAATATGTTCATAGTGAGTAATCTCTTTTGAATTGATGCCCATGCAAAGGCTCCAGCCCAAGGAAACATGGGGACGCATCCCCTACCCTTTTGCCCCTCCGTACCCGTACCGGGGATGTTTTGGGGATGAGGGACGCCTTTGGAACATTTTTTAGGCGTCCCCAAAAAGTTTACTTTTTTTCGAAACGTCGCCGATTGGCGGGGACATCTCAGGGATGGCAAGGGGACGACCCACCGTCTCGGGGACAGCCAACTGTCCCCTTTTTTCCAGCAAATTTTTACAAAAAAGAAAACTCTAAAATTAAAAATGCTTTTTTTTTATTGTTTCTAAGTGGACCCCACACCCTCCCAAGCCTAAAATGAAACATAAAACTTGCTTTCAAAGTCATTTGAGTTAATTTTTTAATTCCAAAAAAAAATTGCAGCTAAGAGGCAAGTGAGCAAGAGAAAAATTGGCAGTGACTCAAACTCTTGAGTTTGATTTTGATGCAATGTTGGCAAATGTCAAGTAGAGGCAGCCATCATACTTTCTATTACTATGGTTTGGACATTTGTGACTTTGTCATTTTGACATTTGTAGTGCAAACTTGTAGGCCTTGGGCATTTTATTTTAAAATTTTTATATCATATGCACATTAATTGTTTGACACGAATTATGGAAGCAATTAAGTAGTTGCAATATTAATTTGTCGACTGTATAATGTATATGTCAATATGATTGGTGATTACATTTGCACCTTTATCAATGTTCATTGTTATGATTATCATTTACTCATATGAATATCTGAAATTTCCCTATATTTTTAAAATATATATATATTCGTCCCCCCGTCTCCAAAAATCCCCTAAAAAAATGTCGTCCCCGAAACACGTCCCACTGTTCCACCGTCCCCCCGTACTGGAAACCTGGTGGAACATAGCTCCAGCCTTAGGCAAACAATCTTTGCTCCAACAAAGCTTTATTGGTATTTGAGAGGATGCTTCCTCCTAGTTTGCCAAAATTTTGTATCTGTCCTTAACATTGTATTCTCGTACATCCGCCCCATGCCACCTAAGAGTGTCTTTGCCATCCCTTATATAAACTCTGCAATTAGCCATAACAACTTCATATACTTTAGCCAATTCGTTGGTAATGCCTAGCTTTCTTACATCCCTCCACAACCACTAAGAGATCCCGTTAGATGTGGTTTCTTTAAGGTAATCTTTCACTTTACTACCCCATCTGTGCTTTGTCATCTCCTTATACTATCTAAGTCCCTATACCCTTCCAATTTGGAATATCCTCCCAGAAAAGAGTTGTGTTACCTTCCTTGATGTCCCAAGTTAAATGATCCGTGATTAGATCCCTGTTGCTTTTTAGAAAGTTCCATATTCTTGACCTTGTTGGAAGAGATCTCGACTTAAATATGCTTAATTCCCCTTCATCAAGATACTTTGCTTTCATAATCTTTACCCATTTCAGATCCTGATTTGTGTATATCTTCCAAACAAGTTTTGCTCCTAAGGCTTTTTTCTGAAGAAGTAGGTTTTTTGAACCCACACCATCTGCTTCTTTCACTTTATAGATGTTTTCCCATTTAATAAGTGGATATTTGTTCTGATCCCATGTCCCTTGCCAAAAGAACTTTCTGATTCTTTGATTGATTTTGGTGCATGCTGCACTTGTTAAGGTAGGCAAGACATCATATATATAGGTAAAGCAGATATGACTGCTTTCAGTTTTGTTATTCTACCAGCCTAGGACAACCATTTGCCTTTCCAGGATGCCAATCTATCGCCTACCTTTGACACTAAAGAGTCCCACAATTTCCCTGATTGTTGTCCTTTCACCAAGGGAAGGCCCAAATATTTGCAATGTAGATTCCCTCTTTTAAAGTTCGTAATTCTCATAATCTGATTTTCAATCCTTGGATTTGTATAGAAGAAAAAAATTTCAGACTTTTCCTTACTTCCTAACCAGAAGTAGCAATATAATCATCAAAAGTTTTCTTAAAATTCTGAGCTTTTGATACTTGTGCAGCCCCAAACAGCATTGTATCATCAGCGAATTGCTGATGTGTTATTGCAGGCAATTCCCTAGTGATTTGGATCCCAACGACTCTACCCTCCACCATCGCTTTGCTTAATGACCTGCCCAGAGCTTTTGCCATTATTATGAATAAGAATGGGGATAATGGGTCTCCCTGTCTTAAACCTCTTGAAGCACCAAAGTAGCCCTCTGGTGATCCATTGATTAGAACCAAGAACCTTGGACTAGCAACGCAATTGAAAATCCAATCCAACCAATTCTTATTGAATCCAAAGGCCTCCATTGCTTTAAATAAGAACCTCCATGTAATGTCCCCTTCTCGTCTGTGATCTGTTCTGACACTCATCAGCCTATTCCAGAAGCCCGTAGGCTCGCTTGAGGTAAAAATTAGGGTTTCCAAGATCGAAGGTTCTTGGGCATTTCAGAAAGTTTACTATTTATAGTAAATTCTAATTTTGGCAGTATGAAGTTTGTGTGCTTTCAGTACATCTTTTTTAGTTGGAGCAATCATTTGCAATTCTTGTCTTACTTCTAAAAGCTTCTTTATGATGAATAAAGGCATTAAGGTTATAACTTGCAGTTGACCCCCTTGGCCTAGGAGAGCAACTTAAGTTGTGTTTAAAAGAGGGACTTGGAAGGGGTACGCCCTTATAAAGGTGATTTAATTATTAATTAAGATAAAAGCCTTGAGAAATGAAGTGGACGCCTTTTTGAGGAAGTTATTATTTAAAAATAAAGTTTTTATGTTGCCTTGTAAAGTGGACGCCTTTTTGTGAAGTTGGAAGGTTTCTGGAAATTTGAAGAGTCTCATGTGACTTGTGGTGTCCTTTCTTGAGGAATTGAAGAGTCTTATACTCTTCTATAAAATGAATGCTTTGTTTCAGCATTGGTATCCATGAATTTTGCTAATGTTATGCTGTCAAAATGACAATTGAATTATTGCTTCGAGGAAAGCTTACCTCCAAGCCTCTTATCCAATTTCGTGTTTGAAAGATAACACCTAATTGGCCTTTTGCTGCTTCTCAAATCAGACTAGCAGATTGAGCTCAACAGATGAAGTTTTTGATGATATTTTCCAGTTTTGAAGTTGTTGATGCTACCACAGTTGAAAGTCGATTTTACATACAGCTTTGTGAGTGAATTTTATTTCATTCTGGGTGTCTTGGAATTCAGTTTCTATGCCTTGGGCGACCCCTTCTACCAACTTGCAGATTTTAGTTTGGTGTCTTTGATTTTTACTTGCCAAATCGCCCTCCAGGAGGCCGTACCATTCATTGTGCATTGGGAATTGTGCAAGGAAATAATTGCTGAGTTTTTGTTGCTGTTTCTTTATCTGAGTATAGGCGCCTATCTTCCATCAGCACATTGGCTTTCGTTTCACGCAAAACGGAGGTATATTGAGTGAGTTATGAATATTTTATTGGTCTTTACAGTTGCTGGTTGACATTTCCAGTTTATTGATTTTTGTTATCAGACTTTAGAAGTTCTGATTTTTGATTCATTATCAGCAGTTAGAGAGATAATTATTTGTATGAGATCATCTATTACTCATGTGCTTTGAAGCTATTGAAATTCATATGTAATTTGCAGCTTCCTTTCTTGTTTGTAAGACTGTAAACAGTAGTACTGTTCCAGTCCTAATCACTGCAATTAATTCTTCTTTCTTCTCACATTAAGTACCCCTGGATGGTTTTACCGCCAGTGTGGATAATTGATTGCATCTCTCTTTGTACCCACTTTTCAAAGTGGTGAATCCCTGTTCTCAAGTGGATGCCTGCCGCAGCGGATGAATTAGATTGTTGTAGTTTCATGGCTGGTTATCCGCCTATTAGTTTCAAGTTTTTAATTAATCACTCTGTCATATGTTAGCACCTCGCCCTCAGTGGGATCTTGAGTGCACATTCTTGACGTAGAGTTTGTTTCTTTCAAGTACTGTTCTTAGCTCCTCCGCCATATGACAACACCTATCCTTCCTTGGGATTGAGTGTGCATTCTTGGTGTGAGTTCTTTCAAGCTTGGTTTTCTATTTGGAGCTAATGCTAATCAAGTTGGCTAGTGCTTGTTTATGTTGTGTAAATCCTTCGAAAAAAATTGGTTAGCATATTTCACTCCAATCAACCCTATCATAAGCTTTTTTAATATCCAATTTTATCAACATATTTTGCTTTTTTAGTTTTTGTGTGGAATGAATAGCCTCTTGTGCAATTATGACTCCATCTAGGATCAATCTCCCTGGCACAAACCCAGTTTGCTCTTCAGATATTATGTTTGGGAGGATCTTCTTTAATTTGTTTGCCGCAGCCTTTTCCATTATTTTGTATATGGGGTTGCAAAGGGCTATTGGCTTGAATTCATCAAGAGAACTTGGTTTTTCTTTTTTCAGTATTAGTGCTATGAAAGTGTTGTTGATTTCTTTTAACACTTTTACTTGAACATCTTGAGTCTTCTATGGCTTCTGAAATTTTTGTACCAATAATGTCCCAACACTTTTAAAAGAAAATAGCTTGGAATCCATCCAGGCCAGTGACCTTATCAGTATGTAGTTGAAACAAAGCTTCTTTTATTTCCTTCTCGGTGAATTTTCCCATAAGCATCTCATTTTGCACATCAAAAACTAACCTTGGAATGTTAGCCAATATATGTTGTTGCTCTTTCCACCTCGAACCACCCCAATTATTTAGCAGATTCTTGAAAAAAACTAACAGTTTCCGATATTATGTCTTCCATTTTTTCTAAAGTCCTACCCTCAGAGTTTTTAATGCTTGAGATTCGATATGCTTCCCTCCTAGCGCTAGTTGCATTATGGAAGTATTTTGTGTTGTTGTCTCCTTCCTTTATCCAAAGCTCCTGAGACATTTGTCTCCAATAAACCTCTTCTTTGGCTAAGATATCCTCCAGCCTATTGAGCAGATCCTTCTCCAACAAGTATCTTGTTTCATCCATTCCATTGCTTAGTACTTCCTCATTTTGACATTGTAGACTTTCTTCAATCTTCTTTTTCTCCACAAAGATGTTTTTGAAATAGCTCTTATTCCAGATTTTCAACTACTATTTTACTAATTTCAGCTTGGTCACCACATTGAATATTTTTGTCCCACCTAGGTTTACTTTGCCCCACCAACCCTGCACTAATTGCATAAAATTATCATCCCTTTACCACATTTTTTCAAATTTGAAGGGGCATCTTGCAGGCTTCCTTTCCTCCTAAATGTTTAGATGGATTGGGTAATGGTTAGATCCAAATGTGGGTTCAATGTTGTACTCAAAGGTGAAAGGAAAGGATCCAAGATCACCCTTGAATAAATATCAATCCAATTTTTCTGCTATGCTACAAAAGCCTCTTCTTCTGTTTGTCCATGTGTAAAGGCCATTGCTCATATTGATCTCCATGAGTTCATTCCTATCTACAAAGGCTTCAAAATCAAGTTGGGACTGAATTTGAATATTTTGCATTGGAATCCCCCCCCATAATACCAAACTCTGGATCTATAATGTTACAAATTGTCTCTAAATCTCTCCATAATCCTCTTTTGTGAATGCAAGAGGAGGGACCATAAACATTAATAAGAAGAAAACATAAATTAGAGGTTAGGCTTCTAACCTCACAAGCAAGCCAATGATTGTTTGAGCCCACCTTTTCTAGCAATAGTTTCTAAGGCCACCACAATGTCAAAAGCCCACTAGCAGCTCCTTCCGCATTAACTGCCTCCACCTTCCACAGTTTTAGCTTCTTTCTAAGCTTCTCAACTTCATCTTGTTGCAATTTTGATTCTTGAATCATAAAGATGTCCGCTTGTAACACCTCCATTTGTCGCCCAATCAAGCGTTTTTTGTTAGGGGCATTTAAGCACCTAACGTTCCACAACATTAACCTCATTGCTCCTTAGGAAGGGATTCCCCCATCCCTATCTTGAGCATTTCTTTAATTTTCTTCTTTCCTACAACCTCCCCATCGATCTTCCTTTTGTCCTAGTTTGAGATCCTGCCTTTCTTTTTGCTCTCCCCACAATTAGGAGACCTTTTGATAGCCTCACTTTGGGAGATTCCCAATTTCCCGCTCTCCATTTGAGTTGGAGTCATAATCCTTTGTTTTTTGTTCGCTGGTGGAGTGAATTCTCCTTCCTCTGGCAGCTTACCATCCTGCACTAGAACAAGAACTTCCTCCCATATTTCTTCCAATCCTTCTGCATCAAATTTTTTGGCTTGCATCCCTTCTTTAGCCACCTTGGCAAGTTCCAAGAGCTCATTGTCAACAACAATCAAGGAATTGATATCTTCTTCCTTGAAATTGTTGCCAATCATATATGTGGCCTTTGATAATTTCGCATCCAATTTTTCCCTTTGTCCTACCTTATCCACTGCCTGTTGATCGAGTTCATCCATGCTTCACTTTTTTTTTTCGTAGTTTGTTCTTGGGTTCCCTTATATATTGGATTAGGGTTCATCCTTGCTGCCGTTTCTATTGACCAAGGAATGTTTGTTCTTTCGGTTTGCTACTCCCTACATTTTTCCCTTCCCTTCTCCCTCCTCCTCAAGTCACTTTTCAAGCCTAGAGTTCTCACTCTTCCATTTCTAGGGCACGAATCAAATATTAACTTCTCTATCCAATTTCCCCATTTTGTGATTAATTCAAGCTCGCCAATGCGAGTTGTTGGGCTTATTTTCTACACAAATCCTAACATGAGTGCCTCTACCATCTGTATTTAATCTTTCTTTTCCACATCTATAAGTTCCTAGTTGATTGTCGATCTCTGTTAGGGTTTCAAGTTCCCAAAATTCTATTGGCAAGTTTAGGAGTTTAAACCAATCTTGTATTTTTTCCATTTGGTGTCAATATGGATCAAAGCCTGCTTCCCAACTTTTGATGTTTAATCCACACCCGTCCATTACCCAAACCCCATTTTCAATTTCCTCTTTTATCTTTTACGATGGACATATTATTTCGAAGTATCCATTAGCCATTGGTCTAAATTTCATCTCTTCCCCTCAACGACCCTACCACCAATTAACGAAACTATCCCAATTTAGATCTACCATACCATTTGACCAATAACCCATCTTCCTCTAATCGTTCTCATTATGTTTGCCTGGAACACTATGGTTTTGCTATTGGTCCTTTTGAATCCATATTGTTTTCAAAGCGCATATTTCCCAGCCTCTTTTTCGTGTGCCAATGCCTGCCTTTGAAGTTGTTCCTTTGTGGTTTCCATCCTCTGCCCATAGGTATGACGTTCACACCAGTCACCATTGGGGGGGCAAATTTTGGTTTCTCAAAATGTTGCTTTCCATTACCAGTGTTTGCATACCCCATTCTTGCCCTCTTCCATGGATCCAATTTGTGTTTCCTCTTTCCTTTGTAGGTCTCCTTTGATTAGTCAGACCAAGGCTTGCCATTTTGTGCATTCCTATTGTCTTCTTTCCCCAATCCGCTAGCACCATTATGTCTCCTCTTCTGGCTATCACACCATTCTTTGCTGGCCGCACTCATCCAAATGTGTTCCATTGGATAGGCTTGTTCCGCCTTTGTTACCCAACCACCTGATCTTGCTGCTGCACCAACGCTTGCTGCTCCTCTCACCGTTTTTCCTCTTTCTATGTTTTATTCTTGTTAATAACCTTATATTTATTATATAAATCAACTTTATGGGTAAATAGGATATATCTTGTAGCAAGAAAAAATTCTACAACATCCTATAGCAAGAAAAAGTTTCACAACATCCTGTAGCAAGCAAAAGTTTCGTAATATCTTGTAGCAGGTGAAAATTCCACAACATCCTGTAGTAGGTAAAAAGTTCCACAACATCTTTTAGTAGGCAAAAGTTCCACATCTTCACAACTTACTCAATTTTGCTTGGATCTTCACCAAATTTGGATTATCAACACCCATTTGGCTCTTCTTCAAGGTGAAGTTATCACTTGGCCATGAACCAATTGGAATTCTCTAGAAATTGATCACCAACTCATCCAAGAAAAACAAGGAAGAAACAAACAGCATAACAAGAAAATATTTTTGGTTGACACAGGATCACTTGTGGACTCGGATCCTCCTGCATCAGAACCTGATTATTATCCTGATCTATTAATGTTAAAGCTCTAATTGAGACCTTTAAAGTATGCTATTCTTTTTTCTTTGTTGGCACAGATTGCATTTTTCACACCAATAATGAGGCAACGGGGACTTGGGTGTCTCCACGTCTCTTTTTCCTTGAGCGCCTCCCTCTTTAAAGTGTCCCACATTTCCACAATTCCCACGTTAACTCCCAAATCAGCATTTTGAATTCAAACATGGATCGCTTTCGTTCCATTCCAAATGGTATGGCAACCTCAAGAAAATCACAAAGAATAATCTTTGAAACCGTCTAAATCTCCAATGCAGCCTTCAACATGAACTTTGTCTTATTTGGAGGTGGTGGCCAGCAAGTTTGAGGGTCCCACGACCCCTATTACCTAAGAAGTAGCTACAGCTAACCCCATGCCACTTCCCAAGGTGATATGGCTTGGTTAAACCCAATTTAGAACCAAACAAATCCAAATGCTATTCCTTGTATGATGTTGAAAGTGAAGAGCACAAACGATTTACTGAGAGGTGGGGGGCTGGGGGGGGTGAATCAGTAAATCAACACAAACTTTCAATTCTTAATCTTTTCAAACTTATTACAATCAACTTTTTGATATGACCCAATTTACACAAGTTGATACAGCTTTATTGAAATAATTTTTAAAATAGGCACCAACCTACTTAACTTACAAGAGAGATGTTTTAGTAGAATATCACCTACAAGGAACACTCTAACCCTTTACAATTTTAGTAGGCACCTACCTACAAGGAGCACCAACCCCTAATGCAAGGCACCACACCTTGACTTGATGGATGAATCAAATGAAGTCAATCAGATCTGCACTCTGCCAATCCTCCAATCTGCCTTTGTGATGTAAATTCTCACACTCAGCCCACACAAGAAGATAGGCTTCTGATTTAGACTTCTTGAACTTCACAACCACACAACCAAATCTGAAATGAGTTACAAATATATATTTTGATCCAAGATAGTGCCTCTTGACTTCTTGAACTTCACAACCACACAACCAAATCTGAAATGAGTTACAAATATATATTTTGATCCAAGATAGTGCCTCTTGATGAAAGATCATAACCTTTCCTTTTCAACATTCATTCATACCTTTTCATTAGCCCGAATTTCTGTCTTAAAGATTTAGTTTGTCTTTGTTACTTCTTTAATGAACAGATTTTTCATAATCTTCAGACATCAAATGATTGTTACTTTCAACACATGAGTACACTCAAACAAATCAGAATAGAAGAGACACGTCTGCCTACAGAGATATCTTGTCTTGAAGAGACGTCTCATGAAGAAATACTACCTCTTTAGAAATCTTTTGAGAAAGCACGTTTGACTGAAGAGACATACTGGGTGAATTTTGGGAGTCACGTCTCCAAGAGATTCTTTTAAGAAGCGACGTCCCTGAAGATAGAATACGCACATACAATAATTGCGTTTCTTAGAGATTATCGTGATCTTTTTAAAGTGCGTTGATAAAAAGACACGATCTTTGTGTTTGTTTACTGCTTCATAATACTTTGCTAAACAAATCGTTAATTTACTTGGAACTTTAGACTTTGTCCATATTTTAATTCGGGCTCAAACAAAATAAACTTTGTACACATTTTAGTTCAGGCTCATACAGTTTTCGATCTGTAACATCAGAACTATGCATTTTAATTCGGGCTCATACAGATTTCGATCTGTAGCATCAGAACTTTGATCTGTAAATACGAGCTTCATTTAATTCAGGCTTATACAAATTTTGACCAACCGCATCAGACCTTCGATCTTTAATATTCTCCACTTGCAACGAGCATATCTGTCTTATGTGGTGAGACTAACATCTGGTTTTTCTTGAATTGTGCATATTATGTCTATAGTTGCTCTTTATCACAACACAACTTTGCTCATACATTTTACATCAATAAATTACTTTGACATCAATGACAATATTTTCAACAGAAAGGTCTCACATCCATCCCATATGCAGCACCTCCTATTTTGGAAGCCTTATGTCCCTTCTCAAATTATTATGATTCCCTTTTCATCTGCAAACTAGTACAAGCTGCTTGATTATTGGTACAATTGGTACCATTTATTTATTCAAGCAAATAAAAGGATAGCTTGTGGATTATTCAAACAATGATCCCTACAATAATATATATATATATGATTTTCCAATCTCCACAAATTCTTGAATCTGCACAAGTTTGACCCTTATATGAAGCAAACAATGAGAACCAAAAGGTTTCTGTGTTTTGATCTCTAAATAAACTTTGAGGGTTTTCACCCTTAGGGTAAAAGCTGCACAAAAGCTCAATGCTCTCCAAAATGAGGGTTTCTGAAAATTGATAATAAATAGAATGAATGTATTTTCCTAATAATTGCTTTTCTAGTTTTGGCTATATATCCAAAATTTACTTTTGGTCCCATTTAATAATAATAAATTGTTTTCTTTTTCAAAATTTGTAACTTAAAGTACTTTTCTGGACAACTTAATAAATTATTATTATATTATTCCCCTGTTAAATCCCCCCTTTAGCCGACGGGGAGTAAAAATAGGTTTCAACTCCTCTAACACTATTTAGCTCAAGAAAGGGAACATTACATGTTTAGTCACGATTGATAGATTGATTTGTGTTTACAATTGAGTATGATGAGGATTCAATGATCAAGGAATCAATTCCTCTCCAAGATAGAGAAGATTTAAGATTGCATTGGTGCATGGGGGAGAGGCTACCAACACATCTATTTGAAGAGTAGTCTACATTTTGATTAAGCTCGTTTCAGTAGCATTCATTCGGATCAAACAGATTTCTTGTTATACAAGGTTGAGTGCATAAATAAACTTTACTTATCAATTGGTTTTCTCCCATGCAAGGTGGCAGTCTCGAGTCACTGGAATACCTATGCACATCATTACCCTACCTCATGCAATGAGGGATTGATTGACAAGGAGGACCCCTTTTCGAATTGCCTTTTGTCTTTCATTTTAGGGAATTATGGTAAACAAGATAGTGCTATAGGGTAAGTGTCATAGAAATATCATATTATATGAGAATGCCCTTTAAAATTTTGAGTATTCTCATACATCTGTATTCTAATAAAATCAGTACATCTTATAGCCAAAGGATATAAGAGAACAAAAAATTTACATTAAATAAATGGATGAACATGTCTCATTGGTTCATCGACTGCCTTAAAATGCCTTAAATTTCAGTTTAAACTCAAAACCATCCAGTTTTCTTTTCCTGTTGATTTAATGTTCTAATTTTTAATTGTAAGAATTTATACCTTTTTATGTTGTCAAAATTTTATCATAAAGTTGCCCTACATGTAGACTTAGAAGTCTCAGAAAGCGCGTTTTGCATCAGCAACTGATCTCAATCCACATGTTTTCTATCTGGATTGCATACTGTTTTTCATTGCAACTTAAAAACTATTTTTAGCTAGAAATGGATTCGATGTCTTGCTTTGAGCTACAACAGACATTAGATCTATGACCTAGGTATGAATACAAAACTTCAATCGTAGTTATTCATCCAAGATAAAATCTTATTAGAAGAAATAAGATAGAAATTATGTTAATGCCTACAAATGACCCCAAGTAAGTCAGATTTAAAGTGTGATGAACATTTCTCCATTTCTGTGTTACTTTCAAAATATTCCCATGATTAACACATTGATTAGAATACAGGTATATAAGACAACCTATGGCATGATATACTACAAAATTGTATTGATGAAAATATTAGCCACAAATCGTGAGTCATCAAGATGTTGGTATCTAATACAGGTTTTTGTTGATCAGGCAACTCTGAGGTGGGATCTTCCATTTTATATGGTTCCATTTAAAACAACTGATCTTCTTTATAAGAAGCCCGAGGTATATTCTTTTTACTCACAAAGTAGTCTTTGGATTAAAGCTCTTATAATCTTCCTTAAGTTCTCTGTGATTTCTCTCCTGGTGGCTATTAGTTGAAAATCTTTTGGAAGAGTAACTGTTATATGCACAACTAAACATGGATGTAACTATGATGCACTAAGTAACTCAGACAAATTTTTCTTAGCGCTTTGATAAACAACTTTAAATATTTTTATAGTGAAAATTGTTGATACATCTCTTTAAATGAATTCCAAAATGATTATTGTGAATCCCAAAATACTGTAAGTATTTTATTTCACAAATCATATCCTACAACTAACACATTTTATGAAGGTGGATAAGGAATCAGCTACTCAAGTAATTGAGGTGTAAATCATTTTCTGATCCCTTTGGTGGAAATGTTCTTCTGATTCAGGACCAAGGAGAGAAGTTTGTAAACCTTTTGAGAGCAATGAGTGCATATGCCGATGGTTCCTCTTCTAAATTTATTGAAACCCAGACCTTGTCTCTTTGGGATAAGTATTAATTGCCATGAACACAATGCAATTGTTTAATTTAGTACATAACTTGGTTATTGTTTTAGCGGCACTAATTCATGTTCGCTAGCATAAATTTTCTTTTATTTTTGATGTAGATAGCTTTGTCCAAAATGTTTTGAAAGGGATACAGTGATAAAATGTGGATACTAAAAGGATTTATGGCAGATCTTACGATCAGTGTAGCAATTTAGCGAGGTTCGTTCTCAAAGAATTTTGTGATGTGAAGTACATCGATTCAAAGTAAGAAATTGTACATAAGCCACCATGTGGAAGTTCTCTTAAAAAATTCCTTATTTCTGAAATCACTGAATTATAATATGTGAGGATGAAAGTTGAAACATGTTCAGAGTTATGTCATTTTTGGGGGGGTTTTATGGTTTAGGTCCTATATTAATCCTCAATTATATTTTAGGGACCGTCTAAATTGGACGCCACTTTGGTGCCATCTTAATTATGTACTTTCAACTTGTATTTTATGTATCTTTAATATAATAACCATTTAGCAGATATAAGATTTGATTATAGTGAATAAGCAGCTAAGAGAATTTTTGATAGGTATGATGATACAGCACAAGTAAGCTTGGCTAATCATATTCTTTGATACTAAAATCAATTGAGAGTAAATTATATTGTAAACTTGTCATATGGGGTTATACGTATGTTACACAAGCGTGAAGTGGTATGTTATGCGTTGATACCAATTTGTAATGAACCAAGAAATTCTGATTGGGTGGGGTAAGCCATACTAGCACCATGTTGTGCCCAAATAGCATGGTTTATTGATTGCTTCATTAGCAAGCACGAGTATGATATGGAGTAAACTATACACACCATAGGTGAAACATAATTTACAATAACAAATTCAGATAATGTATATTGACCCAAAACATGCAAAACAATCTGTTTTCTACGTAACACTTTTAAGAAAAGATTAAACTTTGTGACATTTAAAAGTTAAAACGTACATTAAACAAGAGAGGCTCCTATTAAAAAAAACCGAAAAGGTTCACATAGAAGGCAAAATAATAAAGGATACGGAGTTGTAAACAATGGCAATCACGCATCTAAACTCTATGACCTTGGGTAAGATTACTTTTCCTATTTTTAATGTTGCTAATGCATATTTCTCATTAATGATAGTGAATGCCGTGATAATATTGGCTTATTGACACCACACTACTCAAAATCTTGAGTAAATGGTTGACCAATTTAGGTTTGTTATTTATAAGGGGAAATGTACCAGTAGTTAGGGCTAACTTTGTGCATTCGTGCAGAGTGCAAAATAGGTCCGATATCAAAAAAAAATTGGGCTTCTTCGTAAGCGAATTAAGACCTTAAAAAGAAAATTTTGACTTATGATAATTTAAAACGCACCTTGTGGAACTTATAAAGCGAAAGTTGCTCAAAAAGGGTGTTTTAAAACCTCCATCCCCTACATCTTTACCACTTCGCCAATACCCGTTCATTAGATAACTAATAAAAACCCACAAAAATTTAAGGTGTTTTCAGTAGTTTCAATGTGTTTTATTTTTTTTGGTCAACTACACATTCAGTAGTGAACATATATTGGTGTAATTTGTAAATTTGTATTGGCATAATTAAAACAATGTAATGACTAAAATGTAAACAGTTATTGGGAGGTTAGGTGGACGAGTAAACAACAATTGGATCATGGGCAGTAATTGTGGGTTTTCCCCTAAATGTATGTGAACAATGGTTAACAACTAAACCTATAGCACTAGTTTTGGATTTGTTTACTATCGCAATTTTTCATAGATTTGCCTCATTTAGTATATTCTTTGGAACAAGGATCTTTTAAATAAATATCATAAATATATCAAAGAAAATAATGATAGCAACTTTTGAAATTAAAAAACCATTCAAAGTTATGATTAGTTAAAATGGTGTATGCATCAAATATGATAAAGGCGTTAATATGCTCAAAATCATATAACTCTGTTAAGTTGAATGCATGGTAAAAGTGAGAGTTTGAATGTTTAGGATCTTAAAAGTTTACATGAAATCTCTGACTTTTTTTTCAAGTCTACTTTTTTTGTATTTCCATACATTTGCAATAATAGATATCACGAGTCTCACCATTGAAAGGAAATGACAAACTCGGAAAACTTTCCAAGAACTAGTATGCACCTTTACTATCTTATGCTTCTTTAAACATATCTGATTTCAACACCTCGATATAAGCACATACTACTATGCCTTAAAGCGGAAATAGACAGTTAAATTCCTATGCATTAACCCTTAGAGGAAAGATGATATAGTTCTAGATCTAGGAAAATTTTAGTAGCATAATGGCATATAAATTAACATTTAAGAATGAGAAATATGAAGAATAGAAGAAAGATAGACAAAAGAGAACAAAACATGATATACTTAGGGAAAACCCTTTTGGGTAAAAAACCCCACACTACAAAGCATCAAACCAATGTATTAATTTGCAACAATTCAGTTACAATACATTTCAGGCTCACAGCCTTAACATGGAGGCTACATCTTGCTTTTTTGGGGGAAATTTGACAGCATAACCTTGCAATTAAAAATTCTCCTCACACAACTCTAGCAAATGCTCATATTTATAGAGCACCAAGATGGACGCCTAGAAATGCCACTTCAATATCCTCTTCATTGCATGTATGCAAACAGAAAGGATAACATGCAAGGTGCCTATCTTCGCCTGCTTATACAATTGTTATAAAATCTCAATGTGCAACCCATCTGTCATAAATTTCTATGACAAATTTTAGTCCTCTCAACATGCAATACACCTACCACATGCAAGATTGACACTTGCCACAAATTCACTAGTCTTGATGCTTACATTGTCATACGAGCTTTTCATAGTTTTATCATAATCCATTATAGTAGTTGTCATCGTTCAACACTTACAGCTTATGAAAAATTCCACTAAAATAGCTTACAATGGGGTCCACAAAGTGGGATGCCTATTTCCACCAATTTAGGATGCATGTCATCCTAGTCACTTGCCATGTAAGTTGCCACCTCACCAAAGTAGGTCACACACAGTGACAAAATAAAAACAGGCTAAAATAAATAATTAATTAAAATTAATTCTAGGACTTGCAAAGGATGAGACACCTTAATCCCAACATTCTCCCACTCGTCTATCAGAGAAAATCAATAATAATATTTTCTCATATCAATTTGCTTAATACAATCTCCAAATATATAGGTAGAAAAGCGGTGAACTATGTGCTTTAAAATAGCACTTACAAGTTCAACCGTGTAACCAAATATGCAACCATATCCTATGTCACTAATAGACAATAACAAATTAAACAAAATAAACAATCTATCCTAGGTGGTGTACGAATGATGGAATATTCCAACTTTCCCCCTTTATTACAAGATTGTTTTAAAGTACTAATAAGAGAATCTTGAAAACTATCAAACTTCACATGGCCAAGAGGCTTGGTGAAGATATCAGCGCATTGATCCTAAGTTGAGCAAAATTGGAGCTGAATGTTATTTAGTTGCACATTTTCTTGTATGAAGTGGCAATCAACTTCAATATGCTTGGTTTGTTCATGAAACACTGGATTGCGAACAAGCTTGAGAACACTTTGATTGTCACAATAGAGAACTGTGGGTTGGCTTTGTGGTACCCCCAATCCTTCTAATATGTGACGTAGCCATATTGCTTCACAAACTAGTGCACTTGTTGCACGACATTCTGCTTTTGTTGAGGAACAAGCAACTGTGTCTTGCTTCTTACTTCCCCATGAAATAGGCCTGAACCCAAGAAGAAACAAATCCAAAGGTGGATTTCCTATCATCAACTGAACCTGCATAATCTGCATTTGTATACCCTGTCAACAAGAATTGATCACTCCTTTTATATTCCAAACCATGATTCATTGTACCTTGGATATACCTTAGTACTCGTTTTGCTGCTTTCCAATTACACGTTTTTGGTTCTTGCATAAACCTTGATAGATAATTAATAGTAAAACTAATATCTAGTCTAGTATAAGTCAAGTAAATCAAACCTCTAATCATTTGTCAATAGAGAGTTGCATTCACTTGAGGAGATGAATCAGAAATAGATAATTGCAAACTTGATTCCATAGGTGTAGACATGTGTTTGGAATCCATTATTCTGAACTTCTCGAGTAATGTCTTGGCATATTTTCTTTGAGATACAAAGATATGGTGATTTGTTTGTCATACCTCTAAACCAAGGCAATAGTGAAGTAGCCTGAGATTTGTCATACCAAAGGCCTTCTTGAGATCATTCTTGGTTGTCTCAATCACTGCTTTAGAGCTTCCTGTGATAACTAAGTCATCAACATATACATTAATGATAACAATATCCCTCCCTTGATCCTTGAGGTAGAGATTTGGATCATATGGATGCCTAGTAAAACCATGTTTTAGCAAATGTTCATCAATTTTAATATACCAAGCTCTTGGAGCTTGTTTGAGACCATATAGGGACTTAACAAGTTTGCGTACCTTTCTTCTTTACCAGGTGCAATGTATCCCTCCGGTTGGGTCATATAGACCTCCTCCTTAAGGTCTCCATTAGGAAATGCACTTTTTACATCCATTTGATACAATTTCCATCCAAATTGTGCAGCTAAAGCAAAAATCATTCTAATGGTTTTAATTTTTGTTGTGGGAGCAAATGTTTCTTCATAATCAATCCCTTCTTTTTGGACATAACCTTTAGCTACAAGTCTAGCCTTAATTTATCTATACTACCATCTGCTTTATACTTGGTTTTAAATATCCATTTACATCCAATTGCTTTCTTATCAGGTGGTAGATCAACAAGTTCCCAAGTGTTCTTTTCCATCAGCGACTGATACTCTACATCCATAGCCTCTTTCCAAGGCTTTGACTCTAGTGCTTCTTGAAAATTAGATGGTTCAAAATTATCAACAACTCAACTCATTAATGTTAGATTTACCTCATTGCGAGCCATGTTGCGAGTCCTTGGATCCAAAGTTGAAGTGTTTGGGACTCTATCTAGCTTTGCATCGCGAATGGTACTAGTATACCACTTAGGTCTTGTGACATTTGTGGGTGTTGAATTAGATTGACTATCAACATTCCCATCATTTTTCCCATCCATGTTGAAAATAGGAGCACTATCTGTAGCAGGTGATGATGTGGGAGGATTGACTCACTCTTCTCATCAAAAATTACATCTCTACTAATATATATCTTCTTTGTATTAGGATCCATCAAGTGCCATCAAGTGCTTTGGTTGGTGCACGATTAAGAAAATAAGTTGTTGTGTGCATAGCTTCAGCCCAATAAGCATGTCCCAAATGACAATCCTTCAACATGCTTTGAACAATCTCCATGATGATGTGATTCCTCCATTCAGCAACACCATTTTGTTGAGGTGTGTATGTTACAGTCAATTGACGCCGAATTCTATTTTCCTCCAAGTATGTGGAGAATTCTATGTTAGTGTATTCCCCCGCCTCTCGGAGATTTGGAGTGGATAATAAATACAAGATCTGGGGATCTTTCTCCACAATAGTTTGAAACTCTTTGAAGTAGGAAAAAGCTTCACCTTTACTCTCAAACAATAGATCCACATTTTCCTTGTGTGATCATTAACAAAAATCTAAAAGTACTTGAATCCATTGTGACTAGGTGTCATGGGCCCGCATAGATTGGTATGCACCAACTACAAAGGTTTGGCTTGCATGATGCTTACTAGGATAGAAGGTTGCTCTATTTTGTTTTCCAACAATACAACTAGAACAAATAGCACTCGACTTCTCAAGTGAGGGAAGCCCTTTGACCATGCTTTTCTTACTAAGTGTTAGCAAATAGCTAGTGCTCAATGACCAAATCTACGATGCCATAACATAGCAAGATCACTATCCTTAGTCACTAAAGCTTGATTTTTGGCAATTGTGTCAAGCCTAAACATTTTACCAATCTGTAGCACTTGCAACAATCTTTTCCCTTTTAGACTTATCATAGATTAGGCTGTCCTTTTTATTATCATTTTTATCAAACTCTATCCTTAGGTTGTGATCAAGAAATTGATTAACAAAAAGAAGATTTTTGGTAAGTCCAGGGACATACAAGACTTTAGTGAGCCTACACTTATGTGTACCAAATTGCAAGGAGATGTCACCAATACCTTGGATATCATAGGTAGTATCATCTCCAAGAGAGACTTTACCATTATGGGGTTTCAATGTGAGAAACGACTCCTTCTGTCCAGTCATGTGCTTAGTAGCACCTAAGTCCACATACCAAATCGAGGTTGATTGTGAACTATCCTCCGATGTGTGGGCTGAAAGCACATACTCCTCTTCGACTTCTGAAGAGTCTTATTCAACAATGTTGCCATGTTGTTTCTGTTTGTTCTTTTGCTGCCACTGAGTAGTGCCACTTTGAAATGGCTTCTTTTGATGCAATTTGTTGGATGATCCGTTTTTCAAGGAATTGTACCAACAATTTTTCACATCATGTCCAATCCTTTCATATATTGGACACTTTTTTTGAGATTTGGATGAGTTACCAGATTTAGGTGGTCCACCAGATAGCTTCATGGGCTTCTTTCCTTTATGACGAGTGGTCATGGCATGATCCTCCTCCTCATGTTCATTCTTTAGAGAATCTTCTTTTTGGAGTAGATTCACAAGCTTCTCAAAAGTGGGTGTTGTCTTAGTGACATTCAAAGTTGTGACAAAGACTTTATATCTAGAAGGTAGTGCCCGTAGAACAATAGGCACCAAAATTGCATCATCAATTGTTTCTCCCAATGCTTGTAATGAGGTTCTCAACTTTGCAATCCTTTTGAGAAAGGATTCCAACTGTTCTCCATTCTTCATCTTCAGGCCATGTAGCCGACTTTGCAAATTTAGGATTTGATTATGATTCTTCACCTCATATATCATCTTGAGCTTGTCCCATGCATCTTTGGTTGTGGACAAGTCTCAGATGAAAGGATGAACTTCATTAGATACACTGAACAAAATGATCAATTTTTCCTTTTTTCGGCTTGATCAAATTTCTTTTGTTCATCAACATCTGTTTTATGGCGTGTTGTGGTTCCACTGACCACTTCCCAAACTTCCTCAAATTTGAGTTGAGTTTTGAGTTTGGTCTTCCATGTGGAATAATTGTTTCCACGCAGTACCTGAGAGTTTGGAAGAAGAAATTTTGGAGAACTAGCTGCCATTGTGTTAGCAGTATGTAAATGGTATTTTATTCCGTTTCTTGTCACTTAGTTCAGCAATACGCCGCAGAGGAGAGGATACTTTAGGAATAAAAATAACATTACAAATATGGCTGAGCTAAAATTGCTTCTATAATGATCTTACAATAATGCATTTTGAAATTTTATGAGAGAATAATTCTTGAATTGATTGCATTGAATCCTATGTGCAGATCTCAACTTAGGGAGTCTTATCATGTGACTAGCACAACCATGGACATAATGAAACCTTTGAAGTATAAAAGTACACACGCCCAACACTTAGATCACAACTACAGATGTAATGATAAATCTACAACACCCAAACATGCACCCTAAATTACAAGCGCTAAGACAAATTGGCTCTTACTCATTGCAAAATATAAATTACCTATAGAAACCAGAACTACATTGCCCAAAATTAGTTCACAGCTTCACATTAATTATGTATAATTACTTTGGAAACCATGAATTTTTATAGAAAAAACTTATCCATGATTTTTTTTCATGTCTACGATGGCTTCTTGAGCTAGAGTGTAACGTATTGACCCTTCGATAAAGTAAAAATTTCTGAATTTACACCATGCGAGTAAATAAACTAAATAACAAGTCATTGCAATAAAAATTTTATTTCTTTTATTGAGAATACATGATCAAGATGCCATATCATAATACAATAAAGATTCCACTTCATTACAATAACTTCATCAGTACAAGAAATAAAAATACATACATTTACATACATAGCTCCAATGAGCTTTAGAACTAATAGCTGTAAGATGGTCTAGGGTCTTCCCTTTCAAATCTTGGTTCTTCTGTCGCCATGTAATCAAAATGAAGACCACTGTGTTGTATCTTTTCCCTACCATTGACTACAATCAATATTTTATTTGATTTTCAATTCTAAGTATGTACCTTGTGAAGGCCTTATACCTAACTTCTGGGATGCTATGATCATCAGGTTCCACATCCAACACTCCTGGCTTGGGAACATCCCAAAAGAAAATTTTTCCTTGGAGAACAAGCTCTATCCTTGACAAGAATGTCAAGCAATTCATTTCATCATGTTTGGTCGTTTCATGAATTCGACATCTTCCTGGCAAAGCAAACTTGGACAAATTCCTGGGGTATAGCTGTGCACTCAATTTTTCTTGGATCTGAGCAATATGGACAAGACTGTCTTGAGAGCGAGAAATATGGAATGGACGCCCATCCATTGAGAAATCTCCTTTTGGATTTTCCATTTCTGATTTTTTTTACTTTTTTTGGATTTTTCGATATAAAAGAGATCTAACATATCTCTGATTTGGCATTTCAAAGCTCATACTGGCTCCTTCCAGCTGAATTCCCTTGTGAAAATAAACAACTAATGTTCGCTCCCTCCTTTCTAGCCAAATTTCCATGTTGGTGTACGCTTTGACATATCCAATCAACACATAGAATAAAATGTCCAAAGACACTTTATCCTCTCTTTGAAAACCATCACAGATGCTGTAAGATTGTCATGGTGAAGATTCAAGTATGGCTTATTCCAAGGTTTCTTTTGTCTGTCTCGATGTGTGTGGATAAGCTCAATGGTCGCCAGGATTTGCTGGTAATAAAACAAGGGACTTACGCTATGAAATCTTCAAGGCTTAGGGACTTAGGGAATCTATCATTGAAGGCTTTCTTCACTTTAAGACTTTCAATGTGGATCTCAAAAAAATGGCAAAAGGATAGGGTTTAGGAGAATCTAGTCTATGCCTAAGAACTCAAGAGACAATAAGGATTCGGTGAAGGGAATAAACCACACTTTGTTTCGCCTCCTGCAGGACAACATACGCAAAATGGGTGCAATCTTCAAGGGTTGTGATGATAATTTTCAAACCTCGAATGAGGCTGAAGTTAAGCTTCCACAATTAAGAGCTCAGGCTAACTTTACACATCGAATGCAAATCATCCATTCGAAGAAAGTATGAGCTACACTTCACCATTGAATCAATACGATCAATCTCTCATTCAATTAACCAACTTTCAAAGCAAATTCTACTTAATCTAATTCTAACTTTAATCTATGGCAGAAGAAGATATGCAACCTCGCTTACTATTTGACAATAAAAGTTGTTCAAAGCAAATCATGCATAAGAGCTTTTATTATTCGAAATAGTCTCAATGCAACAATCTCATAATCTGTCTCCACACATTACAAATGAGGGGGCGAGCTCAATTTATAGGCTCCCCAATTACAATTCAATGGCCAAGATTGATTTCAAATCAACGACCGAGATTACAAAATAAAACCCTAATTAGGGTTTGTCACTTTCGACCAATGAGAAAATTTCAATTGAGGACACTTGTCCCTTTTGCTAAATATAAATCAACAATAGAATAGAAACGTTAAGCGGAACAATTTGACGCTGGAAGATGACGAGGCTTCACCTCGTGTCGGCTCTCCCTTGCTGCTTCGTCTAATGCGTTTGCCTTTGTAGGATATTTCTCTCTGCCGGCGACTATGCGTCCGTTGTGCTTGTTCCTTCCTAGCTGTGATCCTGGATTCCTTTTGAGACTTTGATTTCTTCTTCTTACCTGTACTGGAATCTTTGAGGTCTGGAAGTCTCCCCTTGGAGCAGGTGTCTGGACTTGAAGTTGGTTGCTTTGAAATTCCTCCTGCTTGAACTGGGTTGATGTTATTCCTTGGAATTTCCTCTCTGAATTCTCCAATTTGTGTCAAGAAATTGTCTAAGTATGGAGATATGTTTGGAACACTCTCCTTGTCACCATCTGATTCTAATTGGAAGCTTGTTTTTAATTCTTCAGGAGATGAAATCCCTCAAGAAGTTGTCCCGATTGCTTCTTTCAAGTGCCTAGAATCTGGAGAAGAATGCCTCTGTGATTTCGCCACAATGGAGGAAATTGGAATTTCCTCTGTGAAGTATTTCCCATACTTAGCCAAATTTTGGCTATTCAGGTTCATTTTGTAACATCTTCATCTGGACCATTCAACACTCGAACGAACTTTGCCTGTGGATTTGCCTTCAATTTTGAATTTGGCTTGTGCTAAGGATTTTATTCATTTCTTCTTTACTCCTCTTCAGCCTTCCTATTTTCTGTCCAACACTTAGTGAATTCTTCTCCCCAAGGTATCAACACAGCCAATTTTTTGAGTTTTAGCTAATTTTCTCATCCTCTCCTTGGGTAGACTTCACATGAGCTTGGACGTTTTCCCTCTTGGCCTAAGTCGAACTTTGTATCATGTTTGCCATTGTACTTGGCGGATCTTATGGATGTCTGGACGTACCTTCTCCAAGCAAAATCGAACTTTGTAAAGGTTTGGACATGTGCTTGGGCAAAGTCAGACTTTCTCATGCTTGTGCGATCCTTTTTCCCTCACTCTATTCGGCTTGAAGCAGACTTGCCACCATTCCATGCCATTGCTTCTTCTTTGAAGATTCACCTCGTGTCATCATCCACCTGCAAGAAATAAAATAAATAAATTCAGATTTTCTCTCTCCTGAATTCTAGCTTCGAAGTGAATTTAATTTTGCCCATCGGATTTTATCTCTGGCCGGCACAAATTATTTTCCTTCAAAACATCTCTGGCAAACTTCATTTTGTCCAAGGCATTGAAAATAAATTATTAAAATATTAAAATATTTTAATTTATTCCAACCCGTTCGTTTTGGACCCATGGCTATTTCGATTTTCTCTTCATTTTTCTTGGCTAAAAGTGTATTTTCCAATTTTATTCTTAATTTCGTCTAGCCGAGTCAAAACTTAAGCCATTCCGTTGACAATTGTTATGCTAGATCCTTATTTTTCCTTGCCACGGCGAATTTTTAATTGCATTGAGCTTATTTCCTTCTTCCAAAGTCAAATTTTCTCTTGCTCAGTCGAATTTTTTTTCTAGGCAAAATCCTTGTCTGGATGTCTTCATCGGGCGAATTTCTTTGACGCTTGACAAATTCTTCTTCCTTCTGGCCAAGGACGATCTTTCCTTTCTCCTTGCCTTGCGCATTTTCCTCTGGCCAAAATTGTCAATTTTTTTCCTCTAGACATCCAAGACTTTAGGCGAAATTCAAATTTCCCTTTACCTTTGTGCTAGGCACACTTCATTTTATTCTTCGCCATAGCCTACTTTCTCTAGCACTTGTCCTTTCAAACTTAGCACTTAGCCTCTTGAAAACGTCATGATTCCTAGCCAAAATCCCTATTTTTATCCTTTGACCTCTATACTTAGGCTAATTTTCGAATTTGCCTTGGCTAGGCACCAAACACTTAGCAAAAATCATTATTTTCTCCCTTGATAGACCATGGCGGACTTTCCAACCCTTTTGGACAAGCATCTTGGACGTCCCTCTTTTCTAGGGCGGACTTTAAAAGATTTTAGACTTCCTTCTTTGAACATGGCGGACTTCAAAAGATTTTGGCATTTGTCTTAACATTTTATCCTTTGGAAATAATTCTCCACCCTTTTAAGCTCTCACACTCAGCAAAATTTCGAAATTCTCCTTGGCAGGCATCAATACTTAGCAAAAATTTTGATTTTTTTCTTTTCTTCCACATTTTTTCCAAAGCTGACTTTCCAAGGTATCTCCAAGTGAAGGTGGACTTTCTAGGATTTGGACATGCATAAGCGGATTCTTTAGAACCTTTTGCACTTCCTTTCTTTCTTGTGGATTTTGCTTTGACTTTGATGGTTCCTTTGTATTTTAAAAGTTTCCTCCAAGATGCATGGACTTTAGATGTTCTTGGACAAGCAAGGGCGGACTTTGGATGGGTCTAGATTACTTCCCTTTGAGTCATGGCGGACTTTTTGGGAGAACTTTTAGGATGTGCAAGGCGGATTTCAAAAAGATTACCTTTTGGCATCATCCCTTTGATGCTGTGGGGCTTTTGTGACTCCTTTCAGTTCCTGTAGACTTTGCTGCTGGGCTGACTTTACCTTCAGCTTCTCTGCAGACATCATCTTCCTTCATCTTTCTTTCATGCTGAATTTCGCATCTTTAGCCAGTTTTATTTCATGAATTTTCATCTTTTGAGTAATTCTTCTCTGCATTTTGAATCTCAGATCCTGACTGATTTCAACTGATTTTTCCAGTAAATCTCGATACCTTTTGGTCTGATTTTCACACATGCTTTTCCAGATTTTTCATGCTTTTTACTTGCTTTTCCAGATTTTTCAATGATTTTTCCAGAATTTTCTCTTTGATTTTCTTAGTGATTTTTCAATTTTTTTGAACTTCTGAGTGCATTTTTGGAATTCGGGACCTCCTAAATATAGAAACTTTCCAAAATAGAAAGTCTCATGTGTCCCTGCTTCAGTCCAAAATGCCAAAAATGAAAGTTTTGGGTAAGATTTCCTAAAAAGTAGGAAGTCTCGTGACTATTGAATTCACAAAGTATCTTCGCTTCGGCCCTCTGCTTCCATGACGCTCATGCTTTGATTCAAGTATTGATTCTTGACTTTGGCCTGGGGAGGACTTGGGTAAAAGACTCATAATTTCCGGGAACTCTGTAAAATGATGACCTCATTGTAAAGACAAGTGATGCCAGCTTCTAAAATACTCAGGCAAAAGTTTAAAAATGTGGGGGTCCCCATTTGCAATGGGGCGACAAAAGTGAAATGGTCAGCTAACAGTCCCCCAAGACATCTATTATTTGATAGATGGTCCTTCCCTTCGACGAAGAGATTGGTAGAGTAACCAATAACGACAACCAACTAAGCATAGTGTTGTGTCCTACATAACTAGAACTTAGCAATCCAGCCATCCTGAACTAGCATGTAATACTGGACCACAGTGAACTGACAGTGTTAGTCTCGATGGTCACACAACCTAGACTGGAGTCACACAATCTAGAGTGGAGTCTTAGACATTCACACTACTTTGATCAAAGAGTTTTAATTTAGTAAACAACTGAGAGTCTTCTTTCACATACACTACTCAGGGTGGATTTGACTTAGGGCTATCTTAAGCTATGTGTAGGTATTGTCCTTCAATGGAGAATTCGTCATCCCAGACTAGCCTACAACCATATTAATCTACTTGGAATTAACTACTTAACTAGTAAGTACACAAGCTAGTTATTCCTTCTAAGGATAGTCCATCATCCCAGATAACCTACCAACTTGGATAACTTGACTTACGTATAAGTATATTAAACCCTCTCCCATATTGGATGACCTCTCCTAGGAGAAAACAAAAGCTATCCTAGTTAAAATCAATAACTTAGCAAAGTGTTCCATATGTGCTTTACATGTTCAATCATAACTAGTATATAATACTTATGATAAACACCCATCTCCTACTATGTATTAAATACAAACACATTGTATCCCATGTTCAAACATATCTAGTATAATCAAACACCTATGTCAAGCTACCTCTTCAACATATCTTATACAATTAAGTATTTGTGTCAAGCAAACTCACCTATCCTAGAGTACTTAATAACACATTATAAAAACAGCCTAAAAGCTTTAATTCCCTTTTTCAAAGACAATCATATGTACTTCTATTGCACAAACAGAAAAGACATTTTAGACAACATAGAAATCTTTTTAAATCCAAGTAAATAATAAGAAGAAGAAATCCCCATGCCTGTTATCATTTATCCCAAATAATGGTGACAGTGCGGCCTTCTCCAACAGTAATTCAGCTTAATTCAGCTTCCCAAAACAATTCCCTCTTTCTCTCTTGTTGATAGCACACTTCTCTTAGACAGTAAGATAACTCTTTCTCACAAAAGCTCACTCTTTTCTCACTCACAAAACAAATGAAAGTGGCTGGTAATATCTTAGATATGATAAACAGCAAGTGACGTATTACTCTTGGTAAAATGCGTCTCTCTTATGGAAATGGGAGAATGAAAATAATGATCACAGTAGGGAATGAGAATGAATATGAATGATTGCAAATAATGGTCACACAAGAATGAATGAGTGAATGAATATGTTCGAAATGAAATGGTGCGACTATTTATAGAGCAGCCAACCTTCAAAAATCCTATAGTTAAGGCATGAAGAATGACACTAGTTTCATGGAAAATGAATCAACATAAAAGTGGCAATGATAAAAGCTCAGACTCAGCACTAATCATCAACAGATTGACTTTCTGATTGACAACATTCAAAAGACTATTTCAACCAGCACATGGAGAATTCAAATATTTCTCCAAAAATGACATCTACAGGAAAGTGAAAATAGAGGTGGTGCCAAAACCTCTTCAACAGACTTAGTTGGCGTGATTCTTAGGTGAAGGGAATTAGTCAATGATAATTCTGCAACACATAAAATGAATTGACTAGTTTATAGGTTGAGTCAACTAATCCAATAAATGCGTTGGACTTAATCCACGTTTTCTCATTTACTTTGGGACCAAGTCAAAGCTTGTAGGCCTTAAACGTATTGCTATGTTTCCCTCATTCGTGTCTTGCCAAGTGATACGTAGCTCATACACACAGCCGTGTGTATTTCCAAGTTGACTTCTAATTTGATGTCCAACATTGACACATATTAGCCATGGTCATTTGACGTCAAAAGTAGTCTTCAATAAATTGACTCAAGTCTCAACTAATACGTACCACATATGTGGCCTTAAAGTTTCCCCTATCTTCTACGCATTCATTTCCATTATGTCTTAGACGCCACCCTGTTGGTTTCAATTCATGCTCCTTCATTTCTAAGAAACCCGCACTGCGTTCTTTCTCTTTTGCACAACATACAAAATCTACTAATCTAATACCTTATGTTTGACCAAGTCTTTAGTGACTTAATGCGTTGGAAAATACACTTGTATGCTGCACCATTGTTTCACCACTTAGCGCTGGTCACTCTAGACTTAGAAATCTCTTCCTCCCTTGCACGTAAGTTCAATAAAATATAATATACATATAATATATTTATTTATATATTATATACATCATACTTATACATATATTTATATATAAATATATATATTTTAACCTATTGGATTAATATATTCGATATTTCGAATGCTTAAATCCTCTTGTCAGTTTACCTCAAGTAATATGCACGTATCCTTACATTATATACTCTCTCTCTCTCTATATATATACATATCCTTATATACCCATTCCATTGGTTGTATAACTCTGATTATCATATTCCGCAAATGATAATACCTGTATATATATTCATTCACATATACTTATATATGTACACTTCTCCGATAAGCATAAATGCTTGCAAGTGTATTTGTGTATATATACAAGCATATTCATTTTATGGTAATATCATAGTCAAGTAATCCATTCGATATCGAATTATTATGACATATTAACTATATTCACACACACACACACACATATACATATAGTCGTTTCCTCATGTATGTTCCTTTGTGAGTATTTCTACTCACATACATAGGTCTATGTATATGTATTTATATATATGCCCATAGACATGCTATGTTTTATGTTCATATGAAACGACGTAAAGGTAACCATTCATAAAGCCCAAAGACTCAAGCCAAGCACAATCAACACAATGTCATAAGGAAGGATTCAAAGCCCAAACAGATAAACATCACCCGCAAAATGCATGCAGTAGTAACAAGACTCTCAAATGCAGACATATCGTCTAAGGATGACTTACCTATTACCCACAAACTGACTCAACTCAATCATTCTAATGTGGTGTGCGTTTATGCTCAGATAGTTTACTTTTACCGGTTACCCGACCAAGATCTTCTCTCGAGTGATACTTCCCCTCCCCCAGGAGAAATGAACATTTTCTTGCAGCCACTAACACATGCCTATGGCAGTTAATTGTTCATAACATATGCAGTATACATAAAAATTTCCAAAGTTGGAATAATAATAATTCAATAACCTTCCATTGTAGTATAACATCAACTAAGGAAATATCAAATGAGATATCATCAAATAAGATAGCATTCATATTGATAACAAGGTACAAGCATAATCTATTCATCTCCAGAATTCACATTACATTCATATTTACCCTATGTAGTAATAGTAAATAGTAACTTTACAATTGGGATGTAACATACTTCCCCCCTTGTGAACCATCGTCCCCGATGATCTATAGCCTTTTAACATACAGTTAAAGTCAAGTAAAGTTTTACTTACTATTCTCAAAGTACGTCACATCCATCCTATGTAGCAACCTTGTCCTTCTTGGACCTTGCTTCGATTGCCCTCACTATCGCATAGGGAAATCTTGTATGCCTCACACATACTTCCTCTCCCAAAGAGCTTAATTACACTATCTTATATACACATCCTAAATACAATAGTAACTATACATGACACCTAAAACATTGTGAACGAAAATCATTGGTCTATGAATTTATCCTTAGTATAATCCAAATAGTTAAGGATAGTGCATTGTACACTACACCAGGGGTCCCATCCTTTCCCTTTGGTATTTACACTTTTAGACAACTCATAAACTAAGTCCGTCCATCACTTACACATCCATTTTCCTTAGCATAAAGTACTTTCTCATGATTACTTTTCCATCTCGAGCATAACATTGCTCCTAGACACCTATCCAATCCCGATACTGCTTCATACTTGAGCTTTGTATTGACAAAGTTTCATCGATCACTTCGATCTATTACTCCTTTTGACATTCTATCAAGTCTATGGTTTACCCTATTTCTAAGCCTATTTCGGCTTAATAGAGTTTCCAACCTTTTCTTTTCATATAATGGTCTAAACTTCAATGTTAGAAGTTTACCAATCATTCAAGATTTGGTTTACCATTTTTGCCTACTTGGCTATAATAATATATTGCACATTCGCTCAACTGAATGTTTCATAGTATGATCATGGTTTACACAACTCTATCATTATTTGCTTGTTCAAAACTGAGAAAACCTTCTCAGGAATACTAAGCAACTACTTGCCACAATATATTATTTAGGACCAAAATCCTGTAAGTCAAGTTTCCAAAAAGCGTTGGTTATTTTGCTGAGTTTGTCCACTAGAACGTTCAGTTTTAATGACATAGACAGATTGATCTGTCTTGTGTTCTACCATTTTCCCTCTAGAATCTCAAGAGAGTATACATGTCCTACTGATGATGACATCCGGTCTTCATTACCTGACATACTAGACATTATCTTGCCACGTTCCGTGCAACCTCTTACTCCATCTTTTCCCAAGTTATAGTGGATCCTCATCCGACAATTCCCTTTGTTGTTCCAATGTACTAACTCTGACATTAATTTCCTCATTCCATTCCCGAATCTTCCAAAATTTTGGGTACATAGGTTCTTTTATATCCAAAAATAGTCTATTCTTTGACTAAGTAAAAACCTCTTTTGATCTCACGCTACCTTTAATTCCAGGTAATAATGGTTACAAGTTTTGTGGAGATAAATCTCATTTATCTTAGGACATCCAAAACTTGGATTTCTTTTGTCCTCAGATTATTTTCAAAGATGTAATCCATCTTTCAACTCAATCTAATTTTCTCGACAAAAATTGGTTCTAGTTTTGAGTATTAATCCTTGTTCAATCATGTTGGTCCCTAGAAGATATCAAATTTAATTGCATACCTAATTACCAAGCATGGACGTTTCTTGTTAGCTCCATGAATTCTCTTAATCATATAGGAGAGTCCCAACTTCGGTACATCCTATTTGAGCACAAGTAACAATCTCGGTGTTCTACTTTAAAATTTTCCAATATTTCATGCTAAGTGAAAATTCTATGATGTCTCGACATATCAATAGATGCTTCCCTTTGAGAGTGTATCCCTTTTTATATAAGAGCTAATCAAAGTAGAGTCTTATCAATAATATGACTTCCATTAACTCACTAGGTATCCCACCTATGTTTTCCACTCATATAGAATTTTCTAAGCTCAAGTGATTTACACATTCTCATAGGCGAATCTCGATCTCACTATTCCCTTCCAATTGTTAGGATAGAGTTCTCAATCGTTGACTAGTCCGATGTTATAGGTTTCTCTACCCCTATATGTTCCAATCCAGCCCAACTGTACAACTCAACCAAGTTATTCCCAAAAAGTGTTAATGAGTAGTCTAGTACATAACCCAACTCAATAGGTTAAACCTTATCCTAAGGCCTCTCTCTTTATTTGAATGAACTTCTTGTCCCAATTAGGTTATTCTTAAACCTAAAGTTTCTTTCAAGAGTAAGGTAGTGATCAATCAAGTAAAGATAATTGATGCGTTTGCATAGCTTCACATCCTGTTTTATCTTTCATAACATCTCTATGGCTTATGGCTAAACCTTTTCATCCCCAGGTCTCTTAGCACAAAAAGCTACAGTGTCAAGTCGCTTTACGACATGGATATACATCGTAATATGTAGTATTACTACTTATGTATAGAAATAACATCGTTATCTAAATTCTCCATATAAGGTATATAGGAGTGTAGAGACACTTTCTTCCAATTCATGAGTAACCTAGATCTTCCCTTGCCAATCCCATAGGCAATGATCTTCCTTATTATGATCAAATTATCCGCTTATCCTTTTCTAAGGCATCCATGATAATACCGTTTGATCTTCCAATCAAATAAATATAAAGTATGGGATGATAATAGGTCGTAATCCTTGACCTTTCCATTTATCTTTCTTCGAAAATCCTAATACCTTTTTCCTTGTGGTCATAAAAGGTATGACCTAATTGACATCATGACTTGCGAAAAAGTCTTTAGTTCTTCCAAATTGAAAACATATCTATGCTTTTCGTTGGGTGAGGTACTTAACCTAAGTCAATCCACTCTCTTACTTCCCCCCTTAGTGTTTCCACGACTTTTGATCTATTCAAAGTTGAATTTCCTAGCAATACTTGCTTCTTTGAAAGGATTTGTCATTCCTTGTTGTTGACTTTCCATTGCCGTTTTCTTCCTCAATGATATACTTTGATCATACCTTTTCCAAAAGATAGATTCACCATTGATTTCTAATCTCGTAGATTCAATATTTTGAATCATCCAATAAGAGATCTAATGAATAATCAGCAACTTTACAAGTTAAGAGGCATACTATTATTCCCACTTTCTTTCAAATATCCTTTTAGTGGGGAAATATCTATATCCTCAAAGCCTCGTTGGTTGATGTACCTTTCTACTTAGAGTGTTGTTTCCCTTGCAACTTCTATTGTTTTGACACATAGTGCCATATTGTATTCTCTTTCCTTTTTGTAATGTCCCCTTTTTGGGATAACCCTCAATCTTATCCTCTGATCCTTATTCCTTGATTCTGATTTGATTATATTCCTCCATTCATAAATTCTGCAGGTCTGATATTACTTATTGCTGATGGTTCGATGTTTTAATATTCAGTAGATAGTTTATTTTCAGGTTGATCATAATATGCTTATATATTCTTTTTCTTTGGTTCCCTTTAAATGTATCTTAAACTATCAATCTATACACTGCTTTTCCAATCTATATATATATCTCCACTAACCCTTGAAATCTAGAATGAATTTCAATTTCCTTTTTATGGCCTTGATGAAATGTCCCTTTGTGGATTTAACTTTAGTCTTCGTTTCCTGATTTCACTATCTGGTTACATGCAGCTGGAGGGTGTCATTCATGGGTCATTATTTCTGATTACACCTCTTTTAACTCATGTGAATACCCCTTGGCTAAGTATCTACTGTTCTTGGTTATGGTGCAACCTCTATTCTTTTGATCTGATCCAGATGAGAGTTGTCTTAGTATTCAGGTGTTTATTGCAACATCTCCTAACGGCACATCTTTAAAGTCTTTCCTTAATATTTACAATTGAAGATATCAAACTTGTTGCAACTTCCAATTGTGACGTCCAACTATGATGACCGCCCCTTTACATGGTGTCACTATTGGTCGTTGGTCTGGTTAGAACTTCTAATTCATGCGATCTGCTGTTAGGCCAAATGTCTAAATGGTAATAAATGGATTGCAACCTGAGTGGAGAGTCAAGGCTCTCTTGGAGCAAACTCGATTTCTGTAGACTGAGATTGTGTATTCTGGAAAGGTAATTCTATGATCATCCCGAAATCTCTGTTCGATATTCCCTTTTATATTTTTACTGTTGCATAGAAGGATCGTCTCTTTTTGAAGGGAAACATCCATAGAAGGGACATGAATTTTAAGTAGTCTTTACTATTATTGTTTGTTGGAAATGTTAATTGCTTATTTCCTTATCATAATCATTGCCTTCATGTAACTAATTGTTCTAGGATAAAATCACCGTAGCTTCAAATTAATATTTAGTTTTATCCATTTATAATGACTTTCTCCTTTGGGAAATAGTATTCTATTAT
>VDFB02000020.1:75263332-75316383 GCA_007258455.2 Sequoia sempervirens
AACAATCCAAAGAGCACAATCATCAAATCCAAGTGATAACAAAGGTTGTGGGCTACTGTAGCAACTCCATTGTGCTCACGAGCTAAAAAAAAGCTCAACCAACTCCAAGCTCATAACCAAAACAGAATTTTGAAGCTGAAGAAACCTCCAGAGAACAAGATAAATCATCAACTAGAACAACAACCAAAATAGGTTGCCCTCATCCAAATGATAAACCCACAAGACCGAAAATAGCACCCATAGAAAATGTTAATCCATCCAATCTACTAAACCGCAAGGTATTCAAACCATTAGTAGAACTTATGCCAACAACATATGCAACCCATAAATTGTAATCACAAGCTCCCTATGTCAAAACTGTCAATGAAGAACATACACATCTAGGAACTCCCACTGCATGAGTAATATCAAATCCGAAAATAGATCATGGGATATCAAGTCTACCAATCAACACTTATACTAAAGTGTGGCTAATAATTAAATCATGTAGTAACAAAGAACAATCACAATGATCTACACATGCAACACAAATTATTGCATAGTCTTTGATAAAATGTCACCATAACTCTCCCAAGTCCACCACATTGCAACATGTGATCATGAACCTCCAAGAGGAAGTCGTAGAACAAAGAGAAAACCTATAAATCATATCCCAATCATGTCCTTCTATCAACACCTCAAAGTGCCAAGATGTGCCAAGTAAGATCTCCTTCACAACCCAAAGAAGCCTCAACAACACCCAAACATCCAATCTCATTAGATCAAACATAACATATATATATCATGTCACCAAAATGGATGTAAGCCTCTCTCTAAACAAGGAAGATCAAACTCAAAAAACATTCCCATATTAGGAAAACAACCCAATAACATCTCCAAAACTTCTTATGAAACAAATCAAATACTCAAGGAGATAAACATGTTGAACACTCCTCAAATGAACCCTCCAAAACTAGAAAGCATAGCTCAAGATTCATCTCTGTGAGAAGACAAAACATAAAATATAATGCATCTAAAAAAAATGAGTTATACCTTTCAAATGATTATTTTCCGAGTAGACCAAGAGTGGGGAATGAGATTGCTCCTCCAAGATATACCAAGTCCCGTAGAATTTATCAAAGAGCAACCTCCTCTCAGGTCCATGAGCTAACATCCATATCTAGGTGAAAGGCTCCTTGGAATTTCTGTTGAAAAACAACTACCTCACCCAAGTCTCCAAGTATCCATGAGCATCTGCAATTGATCAATCCATGCTAAACTCCAAGTGCAATGTTGCACTCACATAAAGCTCTCATGCACGTGACCAAGGTACTCAATACCAAGAAAACTAACTAGACCACTGTCAAAGCTCCAACCATGGAATCAGGAACCCAAAACATCACATCATGATCTCACATCTCCTCAAAAGATCATATGCTCCAAGTGAAGAAACTATGGTCTCAAGAGCAATGTAATATGCCAAAACTCTAATGCGCCAACAAGAGTATACCATGACATGCCAACAACATACTCTAAACCAACATCACATGTCAGAGCATTATCGACACCCCAATCAAAGACTCCAAGAGCCCTCCATGGATCTAAGGTATCACACATCTTCAATCTCATGAAGATGATCGTCTCCAAAATAGTGTCCATGCAAATGCGAAAGAAGCCTTCTGCAACAATAGGATCTAAGAGCTCCTCCTAGTAATGTCTGCAACACTAAAGAAGATCATCCATCACCACCAAAGCTCCTACTAAATAGTGATACCGAGCTCTCCAAGCATCATGACAACCATCTCCTAAATGAAGATCCTCCATGGTTCTAACACAATAAAATGTAAATTCAGCAACATCAAATAATAAGTAGAACCAAGATCTCCAAGCCAAGAAGATAAACAACATGCTATAGGTCCCCACAACTGACTATCCAAGTACTCAACACCATCCTCTCATCCCAATGCAACACATAGCAATGCACAAATGACCACAGACAAGGCCAACTAATGAAATCTACATCAACACTAGAACAATCTCATGAATATAGACAGTCCACATCCAAGTCATCTCACTGCAGCCAATGGGTAGCTAATACACAAATTGCATAACTCATAGAATTGAAGCATGCAAACTCATTATCACATTAGTAACATGCAAAACTAGGATATCAAAGAAGATAACTTGTAGATTTTAAGACTCAAACACTAGATCACCACTAGACCTGATTTTCCAAACAAATCCACAACTAAATACCATAGTCAAGGAACTAAACAAGCATTCTTGTATATTTGCAATTCTTTTCATCAAGAAAACTCTAAGAGTCTGAATGCAATATTTTCCATAGATCTAAAAACCATAGACTTTTGTTAACATGTAAAACCTCTAAAAAACCATCTTCGTGTAAATCTAAATCCACTTAAACATCCAAAATAATAGATCACATATTTCATCTGAACAAGTGAATACTCAAGAGCTATAGGAACCCGCAACTTTTTAGAAAATAAGAAAAAACTATAAAACCTTTAGAGGAAATAGGTTGTCCAGAAGCTTATAAAATATAAAATATCCCAACTTCACAACCCACAAAGAACCAACATTCCCTCAATGAGAAAAATTGCAAGCCTCCTCAAAACATGCATGAAGCATACATGCAAACCTACAACTATATTACATCCAGATAACCCAAGGGAAACATAATCTAAAAAATAGTTCATCCACAAATCTGCAAAACCGCAAGTTTTGATTGACCATGTAAAACATGCAAAAACCACCGTGTTTGCAACACACATGAAAATCCATATCCACTTATCATCTAGAAGATCCTCAAGTCTGTACACAACCATAATAGTTAAACCAAAACATTGGAATACCATGAATATGCATAACCATAGATTTTGAATAGAAATCTATAAAACCCTTAGATCCAAGAAACATGAATCCAAGTCATGCAGGTACAAACATCCATTAGGAAATTAGAGGTCCAGGAACTACAAGCTCATTTGCAGGCCAACTTCCAACACCACCATGCACATGCATCTGAGTAAGAATTTAGGCTATTTTAGAAGCTTCCAGATCATCTAATGATCAACTCCATAGCCTACATGCATTCAGGGTTAATGGGGCAATACCTTCTAATGTTAGGGGTTAAAACCAAACACCTAACATAGGCACAGCAAACTGAAGTCATAACAACACGAGCTTCTTCATATGACTATAAAGTCCATCTCAAACACCCAATATGAAAACTTTGTCGCACACAACCACATAATGAAAAATAACCATCATGCATAACGGTTATTCAACTATCTAATTAGGAGCTTCATATCAACAACATTTTAAATGTAACCACATGATCAACTCCATTAAAAACTCCATATTTTTCATTCTTCACAATGCCCACTGTTTCCAAAAAATAAGATCAATTGCAAAACTTTCACTCATACAAGAATTAATAATCAGCCAATTCCTTCAAAATAGATTCCCTCAAACTTGACAGGCTAAGAAATCACAACAAAAGAAATACCCAGAGCCCCAAACACCATATGCATCACCATGCGAGCACATGCAACACACATGCAAGTACATGTAACTTACAAACATACACATGTAAACACATGCAAGTGACATGCAAGTCCATGCAAGTACATGCAACTTACATACATACACATGCAAGTGGCATGCAAGTCCATGCAAATACATGCAACACCCATGCAAGTACATGCAACTTACATACATACACATGCAAGTATAGAATTGAGCTCTAATACCAAATGAAAGTGAATGACAAACTCAGAAAGCCTTCTAAGAATCAGTATGCACCTTCAGTATCTTATGTTTCTTTAAACAAATTAGATTTCAACACCCTAATACAAACACATACTATTATGCCTTAAAGCAGAAACAAACAGTTAAATTCCCATGCATTAATCCTTACAAGAAAGGTGATGTAGTTCCAGATCTAGGAAACTTTCAACAACATAACAATATATACATTAATGTGTAAGAATGAGAAACATGAAGAACAGAAGAAAGATATACAAAAGACAAGAAAACATGATATACATAGGGAAAACCCTTTTGGGAAAAAAACCCCACACTCCAAAGCATTGAACCAATGTATTAATCTGCAACAATTTGATTACAATACATTTCAGGCTTACAACCTTAACATGGAGACTACATATTGCTCTTTTGGAGGAAATCTGACATCATAACCCTGCAATTAAAAATTCTCCTCACACAACTCCTCTAGCAAATTCCCATATTTATAGGGCACCAAGATGGATGCCTAGAAATGCCACATGTCAACATCCTCTTTACTACATGCATGCAAACAAAAAGGATAACATGCAATGCACCTATCTTCACCTACTTATGCAACTATTATAAAATATCAACATGCAACCCATCTATCATAAATTTCTATGAAAATTTTTAGTCCTCTCAATATGTAATATGCCTACCACATGCAAGATTGACACCTGCCACAAATTCACTATTCTTGACTCTTACACTATCATACAAGCTTTCATAGTTCTTTCATAATCCGTCATAGCAGTTATCATAGTTCAACACTTACAACTTATGACAAATTCCACTAAAATAGCTTATAGTGGGGTCCACAAAGTGGGATGCCAATTTCCACCAATTGAGGATGCATGTCATCCTAGTCACTTGCCATGTAAGTTGCCACCTCACCAAAGCAGGTCCCACAAAGTGACATCACAAGAATGACATAAAATAAAAACAAGCTAAAATAAATAATTAATTAACAACATTAATGCTAGGACTTGCAAAGTTTGAGACTCCTTAATCCCAACAACCATAGTGAATGCAATCACAACACAACCTATATTAATAATTGGGGTTAATCCCAACTAGCTTTGCAAACATAGCACACATACACCAAATTCGTGCCCACAATATGATAAGAAACTACCAAAGAGATTAGATATTTGATTTTATTACTATTGATCAATTATTAATCACAATTAATTAGGTATTTATCATGCCTTTGTTGGTTCTTGTCCATCATTATCCTTAACCTCTACAAAAGTTGGCAAAGTTGGTCAAGCATTGGTCTTCAACAACTACATGGTTAGTAATGTATTGACAAAAGAATTGATCACATGATACAAACTATCGTTTGAACTACTTTTAACATTGAAGTTTGTTTATAGTCTTCATTTATTTTTCTCAAGACCTTTTCCTATATTTCAAACTCTCAACTTTTGTGAAGAGCTTGATTATGGAAGATAGAAAAATCTCTCCATCTTTCAATGTAATACTTACATAGTAAATTTAAAATTAAAAAAAAATGTAAGAATAAATAGATAGCTATGGATGAATAAGATGAATATTTGATTGTAAATGATGCACACTCAAAATGATGTTCTTGTCAAGGAGAGAAGTCATACATAACTCAAAAAAATGTATTTGTATTATTTAATTAAATGAATGTGTTGATCTATTGTTTACAATTAAGTATGATGATGGGCCAATGGTTGAAAAATTGATATGATGGAATTGAACCATCAAGAGGCACTCTTCTTTTAATTCCTCTTGAAGCCAGAGAATTAAACTTCTTTCAAGTAGCATTCATTTAGATCACACTTTATTTCTATACAATGATTGTCTCCCATGTAGGGTGGTAATCTTAGGTCATTGGAGCACCAATATGTAGATTACCCTATCCAATGCAATGAGGAATTGATTGACAAGGAGACTTCCTTTCCCATTATTGTTTCCCTTCCATTTTATCAATTAAGGTAAACAAGAAGGTGCTATTGGGTTAGTGTCACAAAAATATAACTTCATGCTAAGGAAGTCTTTTAAAATATTAAGTATTCTTATGCATCTCTCTTCTAATAAAACTAGTACCTATTACAGCCAAAGCATATAAGAAAACAAAAAAGGGCATTAAAAAATTAAAAAATAGACAAACATGTCTTGTTGGTTCATTGGTTGTCTTAAAATGTGTTAAATTTTAGTTTAAGTTCACAAGGATATGATTTCCTTTATATGTTGGTATATTGATCCTAATTTTTAGTTGTAGGAATTTATACCCTTTTGTGATGTCAAAATCCTAGCATTAAGTTGCCTAACATGTAGACTTGAAATCCAAAGCCAATTTTGCATTTGCAAATTATCTCTATCAACATATATTTCCTCTTTAAAATTGGGTAGCAAATTGGTTTTTGTTGCCAATGGAACTAGCAAACTATTTTGAACAAGAAATTATTGGGAAAAGGTGTATAAACCTTGCATTCCTAATGTTCATTTTAATGTATTTTATTTGTATTCACTATTTTGTCTTCTTGTGGGAGAGTTGGTGTCCCATTTTGTAATGTCCCCATTTTTTGTTTCTCTAGCATTGCAATTGGCTTTGACCTTCTCGATGAGTGTCAATCTTATCAAAGGGATTATTTGATGTTGTCAATGAGTTCAGTTAGTCTTCAAGACACTTATGCCACTTTTTGAAGTAAATTTTGATTCCTGGTGTGTTATCCAAGATTCTTAGAGAGTGTTTATTTATAGTAAGTCACCTAGTCAAACCTGATTTTCATTATCCATCATTGATATCACTCCAATGCAATCATATTTTGATTATGATGTTTTTCAACATTTTTAACAACTCGGATGTATTTGTGGTTAATTTAATTATTTTTATTAAGGTTGCTATTTTTATTAAAATAATTTAATGGGAACCTTAGTATAATAGATTGTTGAAATGAGAATTTAAATTTTTAAATGTTGTACGTTGTTATAGTGACTTTAAACGTCAAGAATGTTTTTTTTATAGTAATAAGACTAGTACAGGAGCACCTTGACACAATTTTACCACCTAGTGGAAATATTAAGAAATTGGTTCAATTTGATGTTTCACCTTGTAATAAGGGTCATTTAAGTAATTTCTAATGTATTAAAGTCCTATCAATGTAAAAAAAATGCAAAATTGTCAACAAATAATGTCAAAATTGCACAACAATGTAAAAGGTGCATAAAGCAATAATTAGAGAGTTAATAGGTCATTATAGTCTAAAAAATAATAGGAAGTTACAAAACAGTTAGAAACTGATGTAAATTCCTTTAAAAAGGCTTTGGAAACACTTGTATCTTCGTTGGTGATTGAATTCTTGAAGAAAATAATAAAAGAACTCTGTTTTATGCACATTTTCTAGAAAAATCATTGTTTCAAGCTTATGTACGGAATTGTATGGGAATGAATGAATGTGTAAGTATTTGAATTTGATAGCCTACTCAATCACCTTCCAAATGATTTTTTTTCATGCAAATTGGTGGAGATTTGAAAAAGTTATTGTAAAATTTGTAAAAATAGTGTAAACCCTGATTTAGGGTAACTGTGAGCCTTTAAATTTGTGTTTCTCTTACATTTATCAATAAAAGTGTTTGGTATTTCATAAGTTTATTGCTTGGTGGATGTACTTTCGGATTCCAAAGGGTTTAGGACAAAAAATTAAGAATAACATGAAAAATTTTGAAGTTTATGTCTAAAAATTGTGTCCTAGACTGAGGAAAATAGAGTTTGAGAGGTTTGCTCCTAGGGTTTGACAAAATGCACATGGTATTGAAATTTTAATGTGTAAATAAGCTTATTCAGATCTAAATAAAGGTGATTGAACAATTGGTTAATACTAAGTTACCAGTTCCGGTTCCGATTTCGATTCGGGGGTTTGGTTCGTCGATTTGGCTAAATTTTTTGGGGGGTGGGTTCAGTTCGTTTTGGGTTCGTTAGTATATATATATATATATATGCATCCTAGAAGCATGAATTAGGATTAGAACATCATATAAACAAAAAAATCACAACTTGAATATCATTTAAATTTTAAAAGTCAAAACATTTAATGTTTTAAACATGCATGATAAATATTCATCATTCAAACTTCAAGTTCAATATTACAACACTTTTAAAGTTTTAATCATCATATTCATATTCATCCATATCAATGTTAACATTGACATTAGATGAAGTAGGAAGACTAGATGAACCACAAGTAGTGCCAATGGCACTACCACTACCACTAGTATTGTGCCCATGCTCCTATTGGATATCGGACTCCTTGTATGCAATATGGTGGGAAGTGGAAGCATCCAAGTCAGTATCCTCTGGCGCTATATCCCACAACTCCATCTCCCCTTCCTTGTAGTCATGTTGTTTGTGTGAAAGTAGATGCAAGTTGGAATGCATATATACTAAGTCCTCCGCTCTTTTTGAGAGCAATTTATTGTGCTTTACTGAGTGGATGAAAGAATATGTGCTCCAATTCCTCTTATATGTGGATGAACTAGCAACCTTTGAAGACATTAGACAAAGTAAACAATTAAAAAATTATAAATTATAAATGAAATTCAAATTATGAAACTTTTAAAACTAAAATATGAAAATTTATTAAACTTACTTGTGATCAAACTTTGATTGCAAGGGGCTGCAAATGTTGGAAGTATTGTCCATGGAAGTACCACCAACTATGAGCATCCTTTAAGAACCTATCACGAAGAGCATCAACATCTAGACCATTTGAGTGCACAAAATCAGTGAACTCATTCGTGACTACACTTCGCAAATCTTGATCAGGGAAGAGTCTCACAAATGTTGCCTCGTACCCTTCTGCCACTTCTAAATCTCTATATGGAGCAAGCCTTCTTGGCTGTGAAAGAAGCTCACTACTATAGTATTTTGGAGTCAATGCAAAGGCAAGAAGGTGTAATGGAGTTATCGTTTTGTTCCACCTTTCTTCAACAATTGTTTGCACTTGTTTGAAGAAAGTCTCTTTAGGGTCCTGCTCTCTTGCATTTATGGTGCACTTTATCTTCTCAAGCATTGAGTCTATGCCATCATATATCTCTCCAATGCATGGCTTTTCCATGTCATTATAGTGAATCATACTCAAAATGGGCTTGGTGAAGCTAAGGAGATAGTCCACACAATCCCACCATGAGTCATCTAATATCATGCTTTTAATTTTTGTTGCTCTTTCAGTGTTGCTTTGCCTCCATATAGACCAATTGTTGCTAATCACAATGCTAGAAAGTGCATGTCTAACTTTCACAAGTCATCTCAAGACGATTGTGTTAGAGGAAAAGTGAGTCTCTGCAACCTATTGCAAATTAAAAATAATAATTAAAATTTTAAAATTTAAAATAAACTTTAAAGAATAATTTAAATTATAATGCACAATCAAATTATGAAAATCAGAAAATGACAAATGTAAATATTACTTCACTTACCTTCAATAGCTCCAATTTTGAAAATGATCTAAAGATCCCTTGAGACAAGTGGTGGTTGGTGATGAACATTTGAATGTCCTCAGCCTCAGCATACAATTGTTTGATCCATGCAATTTTATTCCCAATCTTTTGCAGCATAAGATTGAGTGAATGGACCGCACAAGGTGTCCAAAAGATATGTGAATATCATTCCTCAACCAACAACCCTTAGCTCTACAATTCTTGGCATTGTCCATTACAACTTGAACAACGTTGCGGGATCCCACTTGCTCAATGGCTGCAATGAGAATGTTAGCAATAAATTGTCCATCTTTTACTTGCCCCTCACAATCCACAGCTTTCAAAACCATTTCCCCTTTAGGGGACACCGCTATGACATTGATCAAAGGCTGATTTCTTGAGTCCTTCCAACCATCTGAAACAATGGACACACCTGTCTCAACCCATGAATCTCTTATAGGCTTCAATGCACCTTCAACCAACTCAACCTCCTTTTCCAATAAAGAGCCACGCACCTTCTCGTAACCTAGTCCCTTATACCCTTTTGGAGCTTCATTAACCGTTCTCAACATCTCTTTCCAATATGGAGAACGAACAACATTAAAAGCTAATCCATTGGCATATATGCATCTTGCTAGACATTGGTCGGCAAGGGCTCTACTCTCATTTTGAAATGCAACTTCCAAAGGCCCCTTATTTCTCTTGTTTGCAATTGGTTGTGCACTTTGAGCTTGAGGATCCGGAGTGGCCATAAATGGGTGGTCTTCTACCACAATATTGGGATTAGATGGGGGTTGCATTCCCTTTGATTTATTTTTTAACAAAAGGTTATTTCCTTTTTGGGCTTCTCGTTGATTTGTTGCATCTTGCTCCATAATGTATTTTGCAACTGTATCAAGTCGAATAGGTTCACCTTCTTTTCTAGGGAAAGTTGTGATGCCTTTTCCACCTATGCCACACAAATGTGCTTTCACCCTATGGTATGAACTAGAATACGTAACTTCACACCCACTGCATTTCCAAACATAACCGCCACCACCTAGAATCTGTCTTATCATTTCAACATACTTCCATAGAGGAGAATTTGGATTTGTTTTGAACTTTGAGTTTGGTTTAGCTATGGAGCCAGAGGTAGAACCCATTGGTATTGTGATTCCTATCGCAATTTGTTTTGCAAACAACACATTCAAAATTTGAATGAAAATAAAATATATTTTTTTTATAAAACCTAGCTCTTTTACATTCATAGAAGAATGGAAAGAAAAAACATAGATAAATCATAAAATGAAACAAAACAAAGTTTCTAGTTTGTAAAAAAAAATGGATGAAAAAACTTTTAAAAAAAGAGAAAAACTTACCTCTTTGCAAAAAAATCCTTCAACAATCTTTGTGGCAGCCAATGAACACTTGCAAATTTGTAGGAATGGTAATGCAATCATTTGTAGAAGCTTCAATGATCAATCTTCAACTCCTTTTCTCAATCCAACAAGAAAAAATGAGAACTTAGCCTCTTGGAATGAAAAGGCTTGTTTGCAAAACAAATGAATGAAAATGACGTATTTTAGGTGTTTAAAATGTTTTAGAGGTCATTTTTAGGGTTCCCTTGGGTGTGGGTCAAAGTCAAACTACAAAAATTATTAAAAAAATGCCTTTTGGGTGCCCAAACCCGTTGGTTTTGCTTTGGTTCGCCTGGGTTCAACTTGGGTTCTCCCCGGGTTCGCCCAAGTTCTCCATCGGTGAACCAAGCCTCCAAAACATGGACCCTGGTCAAACCCACATAGGGACCGGACCAGGACTAGGACCTGACGCGAACCTGGACCAAGACCCAGCGTTGGGAGGCCGAACCCGGTAACATAGGGTTAAGAGATTTAGAGTTTGGAAGCATAATAATCAATAAGCCCGGATTTGTATTATTGCAAAGGACTAGTAAAAACTAAAATACAGAGATGTTTAATGAGTGTGTTAATAAGTTTTGAATCCTTCAAAGAGTCGTAATGATCTTAAATGGTGTTAGGGTGTTTTTGAATTAATTTCTTGCTAGATGATTGGTAGAGGAAAAGATTTTGAATCCATTTGATAGACTGTCTTGTTTGGACAGAGTTGTCTTAACCATGCTTTGGAGTCTCAAATAAAGGTTTAGTCTGAGGGTTTGTAAGAATGTCATGAAATAAAGTTTGGGAAAAGGAATAAGAAGATTGTGCAGGCCTATATTAATGTATTTTTGATGTTGGAGAGGTGAAATGGGATTATTTGGTTGTTTGTGTGGCCCATTAGGCCTAATTGCTGATTAGGGCAGTTTACTTGGAAAAGTCTCATGTTTGAGTTATCTATGTTGGAAATTGGGTTGGAGTTAGTCACATTCATGTTGTTTAAGGATTTTTGAGGAAGCTTCAAGTGATTTTTTGCTTTATTCTTAGGTTGGTGTTTTGAAACAATGGTTTTTGTAAAGGAAAAGTAACTTTGAATGAGTTGGTTAACAAAGGAGGTTCTATTTTTTGTCAATTAAGGAGTTTTCTTCTCTTTGTCTGCATCAAAGACTTATTTAATTTATAAAGTGATTTTATATTATATTTTTTGGAAAGCTTCCAAAAATGTTATAAAAAGAGTTTTGTGAGCTCATTTGCTTTATGTAGATTATTACATTTTATCTAGTCAAACATTTGTGTTTTGGGGATTGAACTCAGTTCATCCCATCCTTCTCCAATATGGAAACACTTTTGAAGAAGATCAATTTCAGTGGTGAGACTATCCACCCTAGTTGGTACAGACAGAGTCATTAAGATTTCACAGTTGGATTTTAATGGTTGGAGTTTATTTTGTGATTCATATTGAGTTTTTAGAGGTTTTTGGTTTGCTTTGGAAGTAATTTGCGGGAGATTCCAAGTATGGTTGTACAACTTGCTAGAAAAGGTTGTACTTGTCATGAAATGCTTAGAAACAAAGTTTTAGGGCTCAGATTTGAATGAAATTGGCTTTCATTATTTCCCTTAAGACTAGGCACCCTAATTTGAATGGGGTGGAGTTGAATTTTTAGCTTATTTAATTTCTTGAGGAAGGTTGTACCAATTTGGTGAGTGTTGGAGTTAGGTATGATACCCTTGGAAGGAAGCATTGTAATTTTGAAGGAGTTTTAAGGTTGGAAATTGGACACCTAGGGGTTAGTTATCCTTTCATGTAGTTTGGAGGTGGATTTTATATTTTTGAGTAAGTTTTGTTCATTTCCAGCTAGTCACCCCTACCTGGTACCATGAAGTTGTCATTGCCTAGTTTTTTAGTTTAAGCATTCAAACCTAGAAATGATGGGTTTTTGCAATTTTGGAGGTCATTCCTTGTGGAATAGAGATTTAGGAACAACAAGGTCGTCATCAAACTTCTAGTTTATGTTGGTCTTGCATGATCAAATTGTAACACAACATTAAGTCTTGTTGCTATCAAACTTGGAGATTTAAAGAGGGATTAGATAAAAAATACCACAATTATATGCAATTATTTGCATGTTAGCTTGGAGAGTGAGTGAAGTTTAAATGCTCAAAAAGTTAGTATCTACAATTAGGAGTCATTTTATGATGATGGATCAATGTTCCTTGAAGATAGAAAAGAACCTTCACTCCCAGCAAACTATTACAACAGTTTCATTTGTACTCAAAAGTAATCATCATAGTTGTCCCTATTATTTTCATGCTAGTTTCAAGGTGTTCAATGGCATTTCTTGGTGGTGTAACTTCAGTTTGCGCCTCAAAAAAGGGTGGGTGTGGTAATATGAAGTCTATTGGGCCATTATCTATGCTTTCCAAACTGTAACAACAATCCAAATTCATGTTCAGACCTTCAACACCTATCCTCTCTTAAATCTCAGGGAATTTCATGTTTTTGTATTCATAAAGACTCAATGTTGCTTGTATTGAAGTTTCAAATTGAAGGGAAATTGATTCATCCCAGAACAAACATTTGAAATCAGTAGGTTCCTTCGGTAAACAATGTTTCTTTAGAGAACCTCAAAAACATGTACTACTATGCCATAAAGTGGAATCAGACATAGTTTATTTCCCACCATTAATCCTTAGAGAAAATTTCATGCAATTTTAACTAGTTTCAACAACATGCATTAAACATATTCAATAAATGGAATCATTAAACATGAAATAACAAAAGACATGAACACAAAGATTTATGTGGGGAAAAACCCTTTCAGGTAAAAAAATCCACACTCTAAAAGCATAGATCCATTGTATTATTTAGCAACCAAATACACAGTTACAATACAATTGCAAGCTCTAATTCTTTACATGGAGATTTACATCTTGTTCTATCTAGAGAAAATCTAGTAGCATAACCCCTGTGAATTCAATATCTCCTCTCACAACTCCTCAAGCATAAAATCATATTTATAGAGCTTACAATGCACAAATTAGACATTTCTAAATTGGCTGCCAAACACTGAAGATGCAAAATTGAAAGTGCCAAAACCACTACACACACATAATAGTAAGCTTCCAATTATCACCACATGCCTGACTGCAAAATCTACACTTTCCAAAATAACTACACCTCAAAAAGTCACATTCCATGTAAACTCAACACAGAAATAGAAAATTCCTTTATGCACAAATCCACCTATAAAATCAACTTTCCAACTTGACTCCTCATCAAAAAAAGAAACTACAAGTTGTAACTCAAAAGACAATGTGAGAAAATTATCAACATTCAATAATAGAAAAAACAATGCTATGGGAAAAATCAAAGGTTGAGACACCTTTCTTCTAACATTCTCCCACTTTTCGAACACCTTTGAAGAGTCCATGAAAATAATAGGATTTAATTGCTAAGAGTCAACTAATGAAAATGCATCATCATAGCCATACATGCAATCACAAGAATCTCAAACAATACTATCATGGTCCAACCAAGACCCCTGCAACAACATCCAAGATGTCCACCATCTCAAGCAACAGTTCATGCCATCCTCCAAGGAAAGGAACAAGCCATGGTGTATATATGCACCAGTCCAAAGAACACAAGCATAAGATCCAACTGATAGCAAAGGCTACAAAATACTGCCACCACTCCATTGTGCTCACAAGCTATATAGAAGCATCAACAACATCAACCTCAAAGCTCATGACCCAAACACAATCATGAATTCATCATCTAGAAAACAAGATAGAACATCAATTAGAACAACAACCAAGAAACTGATTGCTCCCATCCAATTGACCAACTCACACGACTGAAAATAACACCCACAACAAGCACTAATCCATCCAATCACCCATACCTCGAAGGTATCCACATCAGAAAACTCATGCCACCTACATAGCCAACCCATCAACTAAAAATACAAGCTCCATGTGCCAAGCAGTCGAAGAAGACCAAACACATCTAGGAACTCCCACTGCATGGGTAATGTTGAATCTAAAAATAATCAAAGGCATATTGATTCTACTAATCATAACACATAGAAAGTGTAGCCATGTAGTACCAAGGACCGTCCACGATGATCTACAAATCCTGCAACCAACTGCTGCAAGAAATAACTCTCTCAACAATCTTCCACATCTCTCCCATGCTCCCCATATCTGACAGAAGAAAAAGATACAAGAACCTCCATGTCACCACCCAAGTGACAACACATGCAAATCATAAACATGTAGCATGCCCTTTTGCTTACACCTCTAAATTCCAACTGTGTCAAGTAAGATATCCTTCACAACCCCAAGATAAAAGCCATAACAACATTCAAACTCGTTCAACCTCAAGAGATCAAACATAACATATGCATCATGTAGCTAAATGGATGTAAGCTTCTCAAAGAAGATCAAACTACTCCATTTCCCATCTCAGGAAATCAACCCACTACCATCCCCTATAATCATCATAAATGAAAATTCAAATCCAAGGAGATAACCATGCTATCCATCTCTCACAATGAATCCTCCAAAACCATCTAATAGCAACTCAAGATCCATGTTTATGAAAGAAAGCATAAAGAACCTAAGAGAAGCAATGGGCAATACCTCTCAAGCGATAAACTACCAAGTAGACCAAGAGTGGGGAATGAGAATTCTCCTCCAAGATATGCAAGCCATCATGACTCCTCCAAGATTAATCTCCTTATAGGTCTCTGTTGAACTCACATCCAACCAAGGTGTAGGATCCTCAGGATTTCTGCTAAAATCTCATCAAGAGTAACCATCTCAACAACACTTTTCTCTTCTCAAGAGAAATACAGCCTCACCTCATTCTCCATGTATCCATGAGCACTAGAAAATAATCATCTCATGTTAAACTCTAAATGCATCACTGCACTATCATGAAGTTCCCAAACATATGACCAATGCACCCAAAACATAGAGAATCACTAGACCACTATCAAAGCTTCAATCATCTGAATCAGGAACTTATCATGACATCATGATCTTACCATCCCCCTTAGGATATCATATGCTCCAAGTGAATATACCATGGTCTTAAGAGCAATGCATCATTCCAAAACTCTAATCTAGAATCAAGAGTATATCATGACATAATAGCACCATACTCTAAACCAACATCACCTGTCAAGTACAACCAACACCTCAAACCAAATACCACAAGATTCCTCCATGGATTCGAGATGCTACACATCCTCAAATAGTGTTCACATGCAAATGTGAAGAAACCCTTTTGCAGCAATAGGATCTAAGAGTCCCTCTGAAACATCTGCATCACTACAAAAGATCATTAACCACATAGTGATGAATACACATTCACTGCTAAAAAACCTACTGAACTATGGTACTAAGCTTTCTAAGCACATGACACACCATCTCCCAAATCTGAAAAATCACCCAAGTCCATGCATATACAAGTGTATTGTTGATCACACCAAGTGAAACCAAGATCTTCAAATCAAGGAAATACACCATGCTATAAGACCCCAACACTAACTATCCAAGTACTCTTGTATCATCCATCCTTTCATCTCAAAGAAACCACACCAATGCACAAGTGACCATAAACAAAGTCGGCTAACAATTCTGCATCAACACAAAATCAAACCTCATGGATATAGATAGTCCACTTCCAAGTCATCTATGCAATCATGTAGGTAAAGACAACCCACAATATTACAGAACCTATAGATCCAATTAATGTAACATGCAAACCCACTATCACAATGGAAATTGAAAATCTGAGATTTGAAAAAGAATAACCATGTAGACAACATGACTCAAGCACCAGATCAAGCTTAGATACGATTTTCCAATCATATCCATAATGAGCACCATAATCAAGGAATCCACCAAGCATCACCATAGAAATGTTGAGTGAATAATCATGTACCAACACTCCCATGCAGAGAAAGCATCTCACCTCCTCACACCATGCATGAAGCATGCATGGAAAATTGCAACTATCTCATCCATTAACACCCCAAAAGCCAGGATCTAGAAAATAGATTAATTGTAGCTCCACAAAACCACAAGTTTTCTTTGACAGTGTAAAACCTATAAAACCACTCTGTTTGAAAAACAACCATGTGCATCCACACCCACTTCACATCTAGAAGACTCAAAAGTCTAAAAAAGCACCATAATAGTTAAACCAGAATAATGGATTATCACATATGAGCATAACCATAGATTTTTAGGAAAATCTATAAAACCCTCATACCAAAGGAACATGAATCCAAGCCATGCAACTACAAAATATCCATAAAAGGAAAAATCAGTTCAGGAACTCTAGGCCCATTTCAAGCCAACTCCACAACCACCAACATGCACATAAATATGAGTGAGATAGGTTATTGCAAAATCTTCCCGATCATCCAATGATCAACTCCATAGCCTACATGCAATCAAGGTAACAAAAAATAATGCCTTCCAATACCAAGAAAAAACACTCGGCATAAGCACATTACTCCATAGCTGAAAACAACCCAAGTTTCTCCATATCACAAGGGAGCCTCTCACATAGACACCCAATATGAAATATTTGTTGCAACACAACCACAAAGCATAAAAAACACACCCCATGCATCAGGATTATTTTGTTGTCAACTAGGAGCTTTGGATCACATCATTTCAATATGACCAACTCCATTTTCTCTGTCTTCACCACCCTTCAAGTTGTGCGTTGTCTCTTGAAACTAAAATAAAAAATAAAGAACTTTCACTCACCAAAGGATCAATCTTCAGTTGATTCCTTCAAATTTCCCCAAGCTTTCCAGATTAAGAAATCTTCACAAAAGGAATACCTAGAACCAGAAACACCAGGAATTCTTACATGCATCAACATGCAAGCACATGCAAGCCACATGTGAGTCCATGCAAGTACATGCAACTCAAAAACCTACACATCCAAGCAAAAATAAAACTCAGAAGAAAGCTCTGATACTAATTGAAGGGAAATTGATTCATCCCAGAACGAACATCCAAAATCAGTAGGTTCCTTCGATAAACAATGTTTCTCTATAGAACCTCAAAAACACGTACTATTATGCTATAAAGCAAAAACAGACATAGTTTATTTCCCACCATTAATCCTTGGAGAAAATTTCATGCAATTTTAACCAGTTTCAACAACATGCATTAAACAAATTCAATAAACAGAATCATTAGACATGAAAGAACAAAAGACATGAACACAAAGATTTACGTGGGGAAAAACCCTTTTGGGTGAAAAACCCCACACTCCAAAAGCATAGATCCATTGTATTATTCAACAACCAAATACACAGTTACAATACAATTGCAGGCTCTAATCCTTTACATGGATATTTACATCATGTTCCATCTGGAGAAAATCCAGCAACATAACCCCTATGAATTCAATATCTCCTCTCACAACTCCTCAAGTAGAAAATCATATTTATAGAGCTTACAATGCACAAATTAGACATTTCTAAATTGACTTCCAAAGGATGAAGATGCAACATGGAAAGTACCAAAACCACTGCACACGCATAACAATAAGTTTCCAATTATCACCACATGCCTGACTGCAAAATCTACACTTGCCAAAATAACTGCATCTCGAAAAGTCACATTCCATGTAAAATCAACACGGAAATAGAAAATTCCTTTATGCACAACTCCACCTGTAAAATCAACTTTCCAACTTGACTCCTCATCAGAAAAAGAAACTACAAGTTGTAACTCAAAAGACAATGTGAGAAAATTAGCAACATTCAATAATAGAAAAAACAATGCTATGGGAAAACTGAAAGATTGAGACACCTTTTTTCTAGCACAAATCGAATGATATTTATCAGAAATATATTTCATCTAGTATGACTTGCCCATTGAAAAAAAATTATCAGATTTATAGCAGTAGCAATGTTCTATTTGGAAAACACGCCTGGTGAAAGTCATTGGAAAAAAAATTAGAAAAAAATTAAGGAGGTGCCTTTACAGTGGTATCAAAGTTGGTTTTCATATCAAACTGTTGGGATAATAACTTGTTGTTTAAAATCTACATTTTCATAACCAATTTTCAATATTTGTTTATTATTCAGTGACAAAATCATGGAGTCACTCAGTGAAAATGATGTTGGAGATAAGCTGTATATAGCATGTAGGGATCTTGAGTTTCTATATCAAGCAAATGATTTTATACTCAATATGTTGAACGTACTGGAGAGCAGTTTGTCTATAATAGATCAGTGAGATTCAAACAAATTGTTTTGGGAAATGAAATCATAAATGACTTCTTTGATTAATCTAATGCTTATGAGACACAAATAATGAGGTAAGACTTATTGTTACTTCAAGTTTGAGTGAAATCATGAGAATCTTAGCACCTAGAAGCTCCTTACAATGATAACACAAAGAAAGAGATACTTCAATTATTGGTCGATAGTTTTCAAGATATGGATGATATCACATGTTCTCTTTTTTCTAGAAAGGTTACCATTCTTGAAACATCTACAAAACTCAAATTGGGGAACATCATGTTATATTTGGGATTGGATTATTTGATTCACTAAATGGTTCACCACCTCTTTGCTAAAATTATAAAATATTTTACTAATAATGTTATTGCAACCATGCAAACCAGTATGATTTTGGTAATTAATGAAAGTGATGATGTGCCACAATCACTTTTTTCTATCTTATTGGCTAACAAGAGAAAGGGTAATCAAGGAATCTTATCACTTGAGCAGGCCTTAGCTGAAATGGTGATTGCTCAATGTGAGAAGAAGTTGGAACCTCTCTTCAAAAATGAGGAGCTTAAGGAAGGAGGATTAAAATAAGAAAATTTTTGATGAATAAAATGCCTTATCACATGAGAATTGTATGATAGAGCCCTAGGATGACCTCTTAGACAATCATGCAACTATTGTTAATGCTATTGTGCATGATGGAAAAAACAAAACAATAGGCTTGGTTGCAAGTTCAAACCAATCCACAGGGATTTATGTGACTCTGACACCAATGGAGTAGATGCAAATGATGACATTGTTGAGATCACTAATTCACTTTCAAAAGAAGAGCATGTTGAAGGAAAATATGTTGAAGTCTCCAAATCAACCTATGATGATGGTTTCTTATTTCACTCTTGTAATGATAGTTCATATGGGTATTGGTTCAATTTATAAACACAGCCTATGGAGAGGAGTGCTCATGATAGTTTCATTCTCTTTGATTTGGAGATTGATTTGTTCAAGGAATCAACCACTCATGAGGTACACAATGAGCATACTCTTTCAGATAGAAAACATCAGCTCATAGATCCATGGGATCCGAGCATGTTGGCACTTAAATATGATGAAGAACCAATTGGGGATGGATTTATTTTTATCAAATTTTTATCTTAACCTTGAAAGATAAACTATGCGAAAAGGGTGACATTGTGGTAGTTGATTTTGAGAGGCTTGATCTTGAAGACAAATCAGAAATTTTAATGCAGGGAGCTGATTTTGATCGAAGGCCTAGCGAATCACGGAGTTTGAAGGATCATCTACCATTCATGAAAGAAGAAAGGATAGTTCCAGAGACCAATGAAGATGAGACAAGTTTTGAAAGAGAGGTATATGAGGTTTGGAACAACCATGAAAATATTTTTGAAAGATTGAATATTTTTTAGTTTTTGCATGCATTGTAACAATAGTCCATTAAATTTGTATGATCTTCCTATTCATGAGGGAAGATAGAAAAATCAATTATTGGTGTCTGTTAAAAATGAAGTGCACACATTATCTAGGTTGGATGACACAAAAATCCTTGTTAAAAATTTTGTTAAATTATAAATAACACAAGACACATGATTAAACAATGAACAAAAAACACCTTCCACACAATAGAGTTGCAAACAACAATTTGCAATATCCTTAACTAGAAAGAAGTTACAGAATGAAGAGCTTCCATGAATCTCCAAAGAGATAATATAATGAGGGTAAAGTGCTTATAAAAGAAAACCCTATATGAGAAAGGGATTAGATCATGACAAGTGTTAACATCTCATGCAATGAGACAAAATGACCTAATAATAGCTCAACTAATAAAAGAATAAAAGAAATCCTAAGTTTAGCTCAAGTGCATGAGAATAAATTAGTCTAATAATTAAGTATTAGCTAATTCATGATTACTCTAACACCTCCCTTAAGATGAACTTAGCAAGTAGCTAAAAACCCTAAAAAAGAATGCATGATGGAACCAGTAAACAAGGCCTAGTGAGGTAACCATGTACAAACAATCTAATCTCTCACAACTGAAGAAAAGGAGAAAACCTCATGGAAAAAATCCTCCCTAAAAGAGAGACAAATGAAGAACTAAAAAGCCTCCAAAACAATGTGAAATGCTAAGAAGCCTCCAACCAAAAAATGTCCCAAAAGAATATGAACATGAGAACATCGGTGAAGCACAAAGAAGTTGTAGACAACTGTTAGATGATTATTACTATGGTGTTGAAATAAAGAACCTCCTTTGAAACAAATGATGATCAAGATCAAGAAGAAAATAATCTGCATGAGAACCCCAATGACACTACTCAAATCAAATGGAAAACAAAGACAAACATCTGGAAATCAAGGATACAGATGAAACATGTACTAATAGTTTGAAGAACATTGATCAAATGAAAATGGAAGGTCGCCTCCAGAAATAAGAATGCAAGAGTGTTCATATGGTAAATGCTCCATCTCATCAAAATGCATGGGTAACTAGTCGTTGCATCTTCCTAGTACATAGGAATGAGAACTAGATACATACATCACTCCAAAAAATGAAACCAAGGAAGCATTAGCACCAACAGTAGAAACCCCTCCATAATGTTGACAATGGAGAGCCAAGATAGGTACATTGAAACTATGTGTCACAAATAATTGCATGAAGGAGAACCAAGAAAATCTGACCATACACAAAAGAGTACTTGGAGAAAAATCTAGAAAAAATGCATGGATGGCTATGAAGAGCTTTGAAAGACCATTCCAACACCACTAGAATCGTAAAAAGCGGAAAAACGGATCAAAATTTGTAAGGTCAGGAGTGAAAATATCACATTTGAGTTTGACAGATGATAAGATGTATTAGTAGAAAAAAAAATGATTAAAGTATGTGCACCATTGGATAATGCTCAGAACCAGCTTTATGACAATATCTCGTTTTCCAAAATATGACTCTTGAATCAAAAGTTATGGAAATTTTCCCAATTCTACTTATTTTGCAAAAAAAAAATAGCCCCTTGGCCTAGGCATTGGCCACCCATGTGAGCAAGGGTGGACAAGAAGCAACATGGCCCCTTCTTATTAATTTTTTAATAACTTCTTTAAAATATTTTTAATAAAAGCACTCCTAAGTTTAGCTTAAGTACATGAGAATAAATTAGCCTAATAATTATTAATTAATTATTAGCTAATGCATGATTACTCTAACAAATTTCATCCACAAGACACCAAGAAATCAATATGAACAAATAATTTCCCTTGTTGATTTGCAAAAGATTAAGATCACTATGGAAGAAATGAAATTAGCCTACTTGATTATGATTAAAGATAGATATGTGACAACCAAGTTTGCAGATGAGGCCTTATCTATGTTCAAGAAAACAAAGGTTAAGGTTGATGAGCTCACTTTTGAGCTTAGTAAAAATAAATATTCTTTGAAAGGAACTCAAATAACATTACTCAAAATTCAAAAAGTACTTGTTTCTATCACAAAGTTTAGAGAGCAAGAAAATGAGGAAAGAATAAAGGAGATTAGGCAAGTGAAGAACTTGATAGCTTACAAGAGGTTTATAATATAGTCCATTGTTCCAAGAAATTAGAAGATGGAAATTTGGATCAACAGGAGGATTGGTTTGATCTTTGGAATGAAGATAATCTTCATTATATTGATGACTCATTGCTTGAGATGGGTGCTAATATATTATTTGATAATCCACTCCTCAAGTTGGATGATGGAGTACTTTCCAGTTTCAGTGATGTGGTTGGTAATAATCACAAGATTTGGGATCCAGATGAAGTTTCCAACAATGAGGTGTTGACTAAAGATTGGATTGGTGGATAAATTTCAAAGTTGGTACCATTGTACACTTTCCAATTAGCCCACATAGAACTTTATTTTTGTGCACACAGATGATTTGACATGAAATTCCAACCCAACAATGGAGTATTTTATAGTTGGATTTGGTGATGGTAGAGGTGATCGGATCATTAGAGAGGTCCTTCCAACCACTTTCACGCTCATATTCCTTATGTATATAGGAGCACTTCATTTTGACAGTTGTTGCTCCAACATTATAGTGTTGAGTTTGGCAACTTCAATTTATGAACATATTGATTTTGAGTACTTGCAGGTTTTATGCCAATAGGTTGTGAGAAATTTTTTTAATATAGTTCAGATATTTTTTACTTTTGCCTTGGTGAGTGATGGTTACTATAGCCATTTCATGATATTGGTATATATATATGATGTTTTGATGATTGCAGTTGGTTGGGTGATTCGGTGTGCTCGAAATCACCCTTTTGACACTTGGAGATTAAGTGTTGATGAGGTGTTATCAGTTTAAGACCGTGGGGGCATTCCTATGATAACTAATTTTAGATTCAATATTGTTGTCATCTTCTATACTAGTCACTTGTCATGGACTAATTTGCATCACTTTTGGACTCCATGATGAGAGATGTGGAGGATCAATTTTTCCCATTGAGTAGGTTGTTTTTCCTATTTCCCAGGATTGTGTCAGGTAGTGGGATTGTAGATGTGGATCTTATTGAGACACCTTGGTAAGAGATCTTTCACGGCATAGATTTCAGCCCTTAAAGGTATTTTAGTTTCAATTTTGAGGGCGGTTACATTATTAGATTACAAGAGAGGAGAGTGTGGGTTTGGCATGATGGATTTTTAGTTATAATTAGAATGGTGTAGTGTTAGTATGATGGGTTTTTTTCTAAGATTGACATAGGACCTTGGGCTCACATTTGGTCGCAATTCAGTTCAGTCTATTGATTCTAATGTTGTGCAATCATTGCTTGATTGAGGTCCACTTCAAAACGTGAAAATGAGGTGAAGCTAATAAGAAGTAGAAAAAAACATAGTAGATCAAAAAAATATTTGGGGAGGGAGGACTATAATGTCCCCAAGTTTTTATTTCTCTAGCATTGCAGTTGGATTTGACCTTCTCAATGAGTGTCAATCTTGTCAAAGGGATTATTTGATGTTTCCAATGAGCTCGATTAATTTTGAGGACACATGCCACTTTTTGAAGTGAATTTTGGCTTCTAGTGTGTTCTCTAATATTTTTAGAGAGAGCATCTATTTGTAGTAAGTCATGCAGTCAAGCCCAATGTTCATTATTCATCATCGGTATCACTCCAATGCAGCCTATTTTTTATTTTGATGTTTTCAACAGTTTCACAACTCGGGTGTATTTGTGGCTTTAATTTAATAGTTTTACTAAGGCTTTAATTTAATAGTTTTACTAAGGTTGTTAATTTTATCAAAATTATTTAATGAGAATTTTAGTATAATATCTCATTGGAATGAGAATTGAGAGTTTTAAATGTTAAACATTGGTAAAGTGACTTTAAGTGCTCAGAATGTTTAAATAATAAAATAAATCACTTTTTGGAGTAATAACGCTGATTTAATTTATAAATTTGTTATATATTATATTTTTGGAATGCTTTCGAAAATATTATAAAAGGAGTTTTGTGAGCTCACTTGCAAGATGTATATTATTACATTTTCTCTGGTGAAACCCTTGTGGTTTGGGGGTTGAACTTAGTTCATCTCAGCCTTCTGGAGGATGAAAACCCTCTTGAAGAAGATCAGTTTTGGTGGTGAGACTATCCACCCTAGCTAGTACAAGAAAATTCATTCAGATTTTGCAGTTGGATTTTGATGGTTGAAGTTTATTTTTTTATTAGTATTGAGTTTTTGAAGGTTTTGGGAGTGTTGTGGAAGTAATTTGCAAGAGTTTCCAAGTTTGGTTGTACAAATTTCTAGGAAAGGCTATACTTTTCATGAAATGCTTGGAAATAGGGATTTTTAGGGCTTAGATATGAATGATATTGGTTTCATTATTTCCCTTAAAGCTAGGTGCCCCAGTTTGAATGCTAAAGAGTTGAAGTTTTAGCTTATCTAATTTCTTGAGGAAGGTCATACCAATTTGGTGAGTGTTGGAGCTAGGCATGTTACCCTTGGAAGGAAGAATTGTAGTTTTGAAGGAGTTTTAAGTTTGGAAATTGGATGCCTACTTGTGCTAGTTATCCTTTCATGTAGTTTGGAGGTGAGTTTTAGATTTTTTATTGAGTTGTGTTCATTTCCAACTAGCTGCCCATACCTAGCACCATGAACTTGTGACTACCTAGAATTTTTAGTTTGAGCATTCAGACCTACAAATGATGGGTGTTTGCAATTTTAGAAGTAATTTTTCATGGACTAGAGATTTAGGAACACCAAGGTCATCATCAAACTTTTAGTATATGTTGGTCTTGCATGATAAAATTGTAACATAATATTAAGTCTTGTTGTTTTCAAACTTGGGGACTTGAAGAGGGATTAGATCAAATATCTTAGTGTTAAGTCACCATAGTTGTAAGAGATTATTTACATATCAGTTTGGAGGGTGGGTGAAGTTTAAATGCTCAAAAATTTAGTATCTATAGTTTGGATTTATTTTATGATGATGGATTGATGTTCTTTATAGATAGAAAAGAACCTTCGCTCCTAGAAAACTGTTGTAGTAGTTTTGTTTGTACTTATAAGTAATCGTTAGACTTGTCCCTCTTATTTGCATGTTAGTTTCAAGATGTTTGGTGGTGTTTTTTGGTGTGTAACTTCAGTTTGAGCCTCAAAAAAGAGTGGGTGTGGTAATATGAAGTTTTTTGGGCCATTATCCCTGCTTTCTAGACTGTAGCAACAATCCAAATTCATGTTTAGACCTTTAGTACCCGTCCTCTCTTAAATCTAGAGGTATTTCATGTTTGTATTCATAAAGACTCAATGTTTCTTGTATTTAAGTGTCAAATTGAATGATATTTATCAAAAATATGTTTCATCTAGCATGGCTTCTCCATTGAAAACAACATATCAGATTTATAACAATAGTAGTATTTTATTTGGAAAACACATGTGGTGAAAATCATTGGCAATTTTTTTTAAACAAAGTAAGGGGGTGCCTTTACACATTTTGAGGGTTATTAGAATTCATTTTTAATTGTATTTTCCTCATGTAAAGAGATAGGTATCCCATTTTGAGGTGGCATTGTTTAGTCATGTGTTGGCATCTTGTGGTGTAAGGCCATCATAACAAGACTTACGTATGATAGATTTTATGACACATAAGAGTAGGTAAGAGGGAGATCAATTGGAATCTTAACTAGCATTATGACATGTCTAAACACTTATCTTGGAACAAGTTTGAATAGGTTGAATAAGGATAAATTGGGTTGCCCAAGTTTAGGTGGTCAAATATGAAAAAGTATGATAGTTGTACGATGTTTCAAGAATATGGTAAATATAGCCAAGAGGATCAATACCAAGGTGACATTTGAATTTGGACCCAAGTTTGAGTGTCACGCTTCTTATGGTTTTGCTAATGGTTTTCCTAAACCAATTTTAGATTCTAGTTTGAATTATTATCCATAGATTGGTGCTTGCAATTTTAGTATGGTTCATTTGCAAATACCACTATGTTGCAAAAATCACTCCAAATTTGTATATTGGTGATACTTGTGTAAGCACTTTATTTATAAATGTATTATAATACATTAATTTCCTAAATAATGCATTTGACTACTTTGGATTGGTGGGATTTTTCTTCTAAAATGATTTTTCTAGTGTACCCTTGTGTTATGGTATATTGTTTATTTCATGTTTATGTGTTTCTATTTTCCATAGCTTTTAAGATTGAGAAATTTGTACACAACTATCCTCATTAGATTAGTGTATGAAGTGTTTTTGCACACCGTTCTTCCGAAATGGTATCAAATCTTGATCACCTTTGATCTTAGTTATTGGGTAGAAAGTTTTTTGTACTAGTCTTCACTTAAGTGGGAGCTTGTGCAAAGAATGTTTTGATTTTATTGCATAAAGAGATGGTAAGTGTGTCAAGAATTGAAATGGAAAAGTTTAATATCAATAATTTTGAGTTGTGGAAACTTAAGATGGAGGATATGCTCATGGATAGAGATCTATGTGTTGTAATATCTAGTACCATGCCATCAGATATGAAACAAGAAGAGTAGGACTTGATGGAAATAAAGGCTAAGGGTCTTGTGAGACTTTATTGGCAGATTCATTTTTATTAAACATTAATGAAGTGATTGATGTACAATTTTTTTGGAAAAGACTTGATGAAATTTATTAAGCTAAATCCTTGGTAAATAATTTATTCTTGAGAAAGAAGTTGTGTTCTCTTTAAATAGAGGATGGTGAATTTGCAGCCAATCATTTGAGTATCTTCAATGTTGATAGTTTCCCAACTAAGCTCCATAGGAGTTGAAATGGAGGAGGAGGATCATTTCATTACTTTTCTTTTCTCTTTTCTAGATTTAGGGCCACCTTGTGATGGCTATTTGGAGAACTACCACCAAGTTTAAGATGGATGAGATGGTTGCATCATTACTTTATGAAGAGATGTGAAGAAAGACATTTGAAATAACTAAGGAGGCCTTCCAATTCATGATAGATCCAAAGAAAAATATAGGAAGGATAGAGAGAAAAATAAGTCTAGATCAAAATCTAATGGAAGATTTAAGTCTCCTAGTAAGTCCAAGGCATCATTTTGGAACTAAAGTAAGTCTATCCATTTTTTAAAGGATTGGAAAGAAAAGAAAAGAAAATGATTCTAATGATGAACCTAATAGATCCTCACAATATGGTGATGATTTCTTTGTTGCGGCCTTGGCTATGCATGCATTAGAAGGCACATGGCTTATTGAATCTAATGCATATTTTCACATGACCTCACATCGAGGTTGGTTTGCAAACTACAAAAAACATGATAGTGGTAAGGGGTACTTGGGTGATGATTCTCATTTGAATATTTTTTATCATGAAAAAAACATGATTAGATTCCCTAATAGATGAGTGAAGAGAATCAACAATGTGTTGAATATCCCTAGTTTGGCACACAACCTATTATCTATAATTAAATTGAATGATGTTGGTGTGTAGGCTGATTTCTTGAATGGAGGGTTTAAGAGGTTAGAGGAGCTATGGTGTTTTCTAAGGGTGTTCAAATTGACACTTTGCTTTAGTTAAATGCATGCATAGTCCAATGCAATAATTCTTCTATTGTAATGAAGAGATCTATAGAGTCTTCAATTTCACCATTAGAACTAACGTCAAATAGGTGTGTTGTATTCACTTCTAATGATCATTATTTTTATGTATCTAGGTGTGCTTATTCTTTGGAAACAAAAATTACTTCAAAGAAGGCAATCATGTGGCACGAGAGGCTTGATCACATAGGTGAGAATGGTTTATGGACCATTAAAAATAAAAATCATGTTGAAGTTTTGAATGATTGTAAACTTGAGTTTGATTTTGTGAACGTTGCAAATATGGAAAAATGATTATGTTTGATTTTATTCCAATTCTCATAAATATTTTGGGATATTGATACATTTTAATATATTTGGTATTGTTAGTGCTCCTTCACTTTCAAAATCTCTTTATTATTTTTAATTGATTACTATAGTAGAAGCACATGGGTATATTTTTTTAGAAATAAAATTGAAGTGTTTAGCTAGTTTAAGAGTTTTCAACTCTTATGAAAAATTGGACTAGTAAAAACATTAAGCGTTTGAAGACTGATAAGGCTGTGAGTTTTGTAAAAATCTTGGAATAGAAAGGAACAAGACAACTTTGTATACCTCTAAGCATAATGGAGTTGTGGAAAATATGAACAAGATATTGATAGAGAGAGTTAGTAATAGCTATTCTAGAAAAAAATGGCAAAAGCAATTACCACGGCTTGTTATATGATCAACAAGTCTTCTACATCATCTCTTGAGAAAACAAATCTATAGGTGTGGTTGGGAAAATTTCTCCCATTGAGACATCTTATATTTTTTATTGCAAGGAATATGCTAATGTTCCTAGGGAGAAGAGGTCAAAATTGGATAACATGGATGTTAAGTGTATCTTCATTAATTATGGTATTAGTGTGAAAGGTTATGAGCTTTGTGATCTTGTGGAAAAAAGATTTGTATAAATCAGAAGTGTTATCTTCATAATAGTTAAGCCTTCTTCCACTACATGTAGCTAGAAAAGAATGAGAAGAAAGATGTGGTTCAACTAAACCTAAAGATTGAGCCTTGCCGGTATTGGCATGGTGTGATGGTTTATAGATGGAATTGTTGTTCTTGCCACCAAGGTTCAAACCCCGTTGGGGTGATATTGTTGAATGGTTGTATCTGGTTCATAGCTCTAGTCAAAAGCGTTTACCCCTTGAATAAAATAAAAACTAAACCTAAAGATTGAGAAAGGTGAACTTGAAACCCATGAAGGATCTAAAGAGAGATAATATAGTTTAGAGAGATCAAAAGAGGAGGTAAAATCTCCACCTCAACTCTTGAAGAGGTCCACTTAGCATAAAAAATAATAAAATTCTCTCCCTAGTTAAAGATGTATTTTTTCTTTGAACATTAACACTGATCAACCTAGGATTGTAAAGGGAAGCTATGGGTACGAATGATGCAGATTCTTGGAAAGATTTCATAGAAGAAGAGATTGTAACATTAAATAAAAATAACACATGGGATCTAGTAAATTTTTCCAATGAATGTAAACATATTGGATACAAATGGGTGTTTAAGATTTTTTTTTTCAAATGGTAGTGTTGAAAATTACTAGGTGAGATGGCTTACGAAGGGCTATTTCCAATTCTATGGAATTGGTTATGGTGATATTTTCTTCTCAACTATTAATCTAACATTCATTTGATTTCTTTTTTCACTTGCAAAAATGAATAATCTTGAAGTTGAGTAGATGGATATGAAGACAACATTCATTTATGGTGACATGGAGGAATAAATTCATGTCACAACCAAATCACTAAATTGAGAAAGGTAAAGAACATTTGCTTTATATGGTTTTAAGTAAATCTTAAGCTATGGAACTAGAAGTTTAATAGCTTTTTGTTAAGTTTGGAATTCATGAGATTTAAATTGGATCATTGCATATACTATAAGATGGATGGTGATTGTATTCTCATTATTGCATTGCATGTTGATTATATGTTATTTTTGGTAATGAGAAGAGTTTGATTTGTGATTTAAAGTCTCAAATTTTAGTATAATTTGATATGAAATATTTAGGGGTAGCTAGGTACATATTCAAGATGGATATCAAAAGAGATAGAAGAGATAGAGCTGACATAAAGCTATGGGGCCAGAGTAGGTACATGAACTCAATTTTAGAGATATTTAGCATGCGATATGCAATGTGTTCCTATTACGATAGGGACACAAATATTAGTTGAGTAGTGTCCAAAATATCCTAGCGAGATGGAGGATATGAGAAAAGTTCCTTATGTTGGTGTTGTTGGTAGTTTGATGTATGTTATGTTTTGTGCAAGACCATACATTAACCAAGAAATGGGAGTCCTTAGTTTGATCTTTATGGCTAATCCTAGATGGGTATATTGGAATACAAACAAGAAGGTATTTAGATATTTGTAGGATACTTTCAAGTATTCTTTATGTCATCATGGTTATTCTACAAGGAACTAGTTTTTAGTATGCATTAATGGATATGTTGATTATGATTATGCTGGTGATATTGACAACAAAAGGTCCATAAGTGGATATTTTTCATGATGTCTAGTAGTGTTATTATTTGGATGAGTAAGTGACAAGATGTATTCACTTTGTCTATTATAGAAGCATAGTATGTGACAACTACTCGTGCTTGTCAATAATCCATTTGGATTAAAAGATTATAATATGATGTTGGGTTAGATGTAGGGACTATTAAAATTTTATGGGATCATCATAGTGTCATATGTTCGGAAAAGAAACCATTTTTTTATACTTGAGGATAGAGAATATTAATTTCCATTATGATTTTTTTGTGACATGGTAGAGGATGAGAAGGCGATGATAAAGAAGGTTGATACTTTGATAAATGTTATAAATTGGAAAAGCCTATAAGCATAGATAATTATAGGTGGTGTTATGAATCTATGAGCCTCTTGATCCCTAACAATTATATTTCAACATTGGTGAATTTCCCTTTGTCTCTTGCAAGGTGTTCAACAAGTGAGAGATTCCTAATATTCATTTTAATGTATTTTATTTGCTTTCACTATTTTATCTTTTAGTGGTTTTGTCTTCTTGTGGGAGAGTTATCATCCCATTTGGAGGCATACTAGATTTCATATTTTAGTTAATTTTTCCTTAGATGAGGAGCTAGGCAGCCCATTTTTAGGTGGCATACTTTTTTCGCGTGCCAATATCTTGTGACATGTGTAAGATCATAATGATAGGAGTTACATTTGACAAATTTATATGACATGTAAAATCATGTAAGAGAGATGTTACAATGGAATTTTTACTAGCATTATGATAGTTATAGACACTTTTCATGAAGCATCTCTGAATAGGTTGAATGAGAACAAATTGGGATGCCTAAGGTTGGGTGGTAAATTATAAAAAAGTATAACAACTATAATGTGTGTCAAGAATATGTTAGAATAATAACTAGGAGGACCAAGACCAAGAAGGTAGCATTATAATTTGAACCCAAGTTTGGGTGACATAATTCTTATGGTTTTGCTAATGGTTTTCCTATAAATAAGTGATTGGATTTATAGTTTGTGTGATTAATTTGTAGGTACCATTATGCTACAATAATCACTCCAAATTTGTATGTTGGTGATACCTTTATGAAGGATCTCTCTATAAGTGTATTTGTAATCTATTAATTTACTAATAATACATTGGGTTGCTTTGGAGTGTGGGGTTTTTCTCCCAAAAGAGTTTTCTCCATGTACAATTGTACTAGATATGTTATTTATATATTTGTGTTGTTGAAAGCTTGTGGAGCTTTTCATTGATATGTCTACTTTAAAAATAAGTATGAGCATGAGTTGTATAGTATGCAATGTTGTCATTGATGCCAACCTTATATGGAGATTGATGTACAGATCATTTGGTGAAGCATGAGTGTGGATATATATGATAATCCAATGTATATTTGTAAGAAGGTTTGATCCGGTGAAGAAAGTTGAAGTGGAAAAATGGCTAAGTGTCAGAACAGTGTTTTTCAATGTATAGGACATCCGATATTTTGGTTTGCATTAGTCTACCTTAAGGAATCTTGCTCTGTGGTTCTAAGGAATTTTTTTAGATGTTAAAGGAGTCTAAATCCAATTTTTCACATTGTTTTGTTCTCTTTTGAAGAAGTTATGAATAACATAATATCAAGTCTACCAATAACAGTGGTTATAGTACATAATACATGTTTTGGTGAATCTACACTTCATCGCGGATTGGTATCTTGTCTTACAAATTTATGGGAGTGTTGATAGGTGTTAGGTGTATCTTAATTCCAAGTGGCATGAAGTTTGGAGGTTCATTTGTCCATTTGTGGTTGATCAGTTGGTGAATTTTGATGTTAGGTCATTACTAGTGCCAACCTAATATGATATGAGTATTGTAGAGTTTAAATAAGTGTTGATGTGTTATGTGGGAACTAATATAGGTCTAAGTCGACCTATTCAAGTTCGTCATAAGGTTTGTTTGTGGCACATAGTGTGTGGGTGAAGCTGAAAAGTTATATTTTATATGATACATCTAATTAGGTCGGCCTAATTGATGTTTGGAGTTGAGATGGATATATATGGGTGATATCACAATAGTGGTTTACACTTTCTGGGAGATTCCAATTTTTGTTGAAATCACATATTTTTAGAGAATATAATGATTTAAGCCTTGAAAAGTTCCATTTAAAGGATTCTAATGCAATATGGTTTGATCAAACCACCTTAGATCAAACCCCCTTGGATAGAACCCCGCTAGTTTTAAACCATACCTATAACAGAGTCTCCTTTACACCTATCAAAATGTTGATAAAAAACAAATTTTGATTCTCCTTTTGGGGGATCAAATGAATTCATTTAAATTTCATTTTTTATAAGTATGTATTCCTTACTATAAGCTTCCCAAAAAGTATAATTTTAAATAAATTTAATTTGATTATTATATTTATTTATTATTTCTCATGAATGTAGGTTTTTCACCAAAAAATCAAGCTCTTTGTTCTACACATGTGGAAAAATAGCATATTATAAAAAAAAAATGAAAAATATCAATGCACTAGATATTGATGTCCTTGATCCAACAAAAAAATAAAGTTGAATTTTGATACATATAAAAAATGTTATGTTCTAGCCAGTAAATCATGTCTAAATTGTAACTGCTTTGACTTTGAAACTGAATTAAGAAAAAAATATTCAATAAAATGCTATGAAACCAATTCCATGCACTAGATATCATAGTTACGAATCTAAATTCAAAAAAAAATATAATTTTATCCTTCATAGAAAAAAAGTTATGTGTTAGCCAATAACGCCACTCTTTAAAAATGGTGTTTACTATTAAAAACTAGTTTTCGAAGGAGATGGAAAAATAAGTGCAATATGATTCCAAAAATTTTGAAAAAAATATATTTAGAATCTAAAAACAAAATGTCACAAATCACTAGTTTGCATCATCTTAAAATTCCTCATGGTTTGGTCGCTATAGGTGCCCAAAAGTGAAGATTTAGTTAAAAAAAATAGTTCAATATCCAGTTTGGCCAAAAATTGTAAACCAGTATTGTGGGATCACCCATATATGAGTTCATTTATGTGTTGTACATAGTGGATAGTGAATATGCAAGTGTAGTGGATGTGAATTGTGTGAATGTGATGCAAGTGTAGAGCAGAGCAGAGTGTTAGAGCAAAGTGATGAAGTGTGTTGACTCTGTGTATTGAGCTTCAGTAGAACTATATTCCAACATATTGTAGATGTTGGAAAAATGAAGAAGAATGACTATCTCTATAGTTTTTGTGTTGTCATTGATGTCACCATGTTGTGATTACAATTTTAAGGTTGTGTTTGATCCAGTATTTTGGTTCGGTACCTAAACCGGTATTCATGTTGCTCTCTCTGGTATTCTTGTATGCACTCCTCTGCAATTGATTGTTACTACTTGTGGTTTTTGGAAATGGTTTGTAGGTGTCAAGAGCATGTACATTCAATATCTTACGTATCTAGATGCTCATATGGTGTATTAGCATTTCACTAGTATTTTCAAATGTGTTATTAGGTCTATCCTTGGTTGACCTAATGAATGTATTGTGTAATAATGAATTAATCTTTTTGTTATGTGGATATATGTGTGACCTATCCTAGGTCTGTTCCGACTTGATGTAGCGTGTTGGGAAGATTTTGTAAAAGCTTGAAGCCGACTGTTAGTATTTTTGATAAATATGATGTGCATCTAATTAGGCCAACCTAGTTGATGCATGCGGTTGAATCAAGTATATATATTGGACAGGGTTGAAGATTAATGGGTGAAGGTGGTAATAGGTGTGAGACATTGTGTGTGATCAATAAGGCAACTGTAAATGTGAAAGTGAGTGAATATAATAAAGTTTGTTAAGTCAATATATTGAGCATCACCAAAACTATATCAACACTTATTAGGTGCACTATTCTCAGTTCATTTTGGTTGTAAAGCCCTCTTTTTGTTCTGTAAATATTTTTGTAGGAAGTGAGCCTCTCTGTAAGCAATGAGCTTGTGTATCTGGATAGTGAGTCCTTTCTAGGTGGTGAGCCTTATATTTTATGTTCTAGAACAACTTTATATTGTGAGCTAATCCTCGCCATGGTTTTCCTTGGGTTTTCCACGTAAAATTTATTGTTCAATGTATTATCTTACTTTTTGTGTTGTATCTCTTGCTTATGCTTAATAACATAATAGTGTGATTGTGGAATTGATATGTGTTGAAGTTTTAAAGTTGAATTTTTGTGACAATTGATTCACCCCCCCTCTCAGTTGTCCTAAATCCTTTAACAATTGGTATCAAAGCTTTGGTTCCTTGGTGAAAATCTTAACTACTTGAGGAGGATCCTAAAGATTGATTAGATGGATGATAAAGGAAAGCTCTAGACTGCTCTTGAGGATTTTGATAAAGTGGAAAGAGAAAATAAAGATCTGAAAGAAAATCTTGATGATGCAAATGAATGTGTCCAGAAGTTGAAAGAACAAATGAAGAAATTCAAGGAAAGACACAGAGAAGTAAGTGAGTAGTTGAAACAAGAGATAATTGGACTAAAAGTGTCAATAGAAGAAAAAAAAAAATTGAAGAATATCTAAATACAATGGTGCAGAACAAAGCTGATGAATGCTCTAAACTTGAACAGGAGGTGGTGAACCTAAGGATTGAACTAGAGAAGGCAAAGATTTGTGAGAAGAATTTCAAATCTAGGTCCGATAAGCTTGAAGAATTGTTTGCAGGACAAAAATCAAGTAAAGACAAAGCTGGTTTGGGAAATGATGCAAGTGGAATTTCTAAGGAAAATAAAATGACTCAAGACAAAGGGAAGCAAAAGAGGAAGTTTGCAAGAAGAAAACCTATGAGACAACCTAATGCACAAAGGTATCCCTCTTTCAATGGTATTTGTTTTTCTCATAATAAATATGGTCACAAAGCAACAAAATGCAAGAGAAGAATGAATTAGAATCAATTTTTTGGCTCTTTTTTTGGACAATGTTTTTCATGCAAGAAGATTGGACATAAGGCTATTGAATGCAGATCTCAGGTGAGAATGATCAGCAGGGTAATGATGAACAAATTTCATGGAGGTAGAATGAATCAATCCTTTAATGGGGTTACTGTTATACCTACAAAAAATTTAGACACAAAGCAAATAAATGTAGGTCGAGAGGTAATGGAGGTTAGACTAATCATAAAAGTGTTGGTTGCTATAACTGTAATAAACCTGGACATATCTCAAAGGTTTATAGAAGTAAGAATGGAAAGCATCTTGCTCTGGTAGAGAGGAATGATCTAGTAAAAAACATTGACAAAGAAGAAATGTAACAAGAGATGAACAAGATATGGAAGAAGAAGAAAAACCTGAAACTCCTAATGGGTTTGTTCCCTCATCCAGTACAAACAATTTATTTGGTAATTAGACCTAGCATGGTCTTAGGGGGAGCACTATCAGAAAAATTATAAAACCCCTTGTTGTATGGTGTGTTAGATGCGAGCACGAGGATGGAATGTGAAAAATGAGTATTCAGAGGTTTTGGAAAAGGAACCAGAAGAAAACATGTTGACATGGAAATTTGTGGACCAAATTAGGGTTTTATGTGTTGGGAAGAATGTTTTTAGCAGCTTTCTAATGTTTGATGCATTTAATGCATGGTTAGGGTAAATTCAATGGTGTATAAGTTGAAATATTGTGATTCGTCTTGATTAATTGAGCATTTGGATAACTTGAGCTATCTTGAAGTGAGCTTGAAGGAATTCTAAAGGGAATTTGACGAAATTAACTCAGGTAATCAAGAATTCATTTCTTTGTTTGCAAAAAGGGTAGAAGAAGAAAAATGAAGAATTCTTGAATAACGAATTAAAGAAAGCATAGAAACGGATAGAGAATTGAGTGATGTCATCCCTCTAAAGTTGGAAGGAGTTGAGCTAGAATAATTTGATCATAAAAAGATGAAAGAAATGGAACTAGGGTTGAACCAAGATGAATTATATAACATAAAAACCATAAGTATGGACTTGTGGAGTGAATTTCCATGGGTTGTCAATAAAGAGTTTATCTTGGTCTTATTAAATTGTTTTAAGAATGGAAGCATTGTATTGGACAAACCCTACTTATTTACGAAGGAAGAGATCAAGGAAATCACTGGCTTATGTAGTATCAGTGACCTTCCTTGAAATAAAATTGTGAAGTACAAAGATGTGGAGGAATTGACTGGCATTTGTAAAGACCCATGAGCTCTATTGATAAACACTCTTGATGATTTGGGTGTAAGGTATGCTGTGTACAACATTTCATACAAGATCTATTTTATAAATTGTGAAGGTTCCACATCAGCTATTTTTGTTCATATTGTGCATATGATGGTTAAGGAGAACAAGAAATTTGACTTGTGTAGCTTGTTGCTTGAGAATCTTTCTGAGAATGTTTGAATTTCGATAATTGAGGGTTACCCTTTTCATTTTGGATCTTTGTTGGTATGCTTGGTGTTTTACTTTTTGAGTTCCCTATCGGGAAAAGATAATGTGGTATGGGAATTTGGGATTCCTATTGGAAAATAGGTCTACAAGTATCTGGAGGTGTTGGCAGATAGTGCAAGTATGTGTAAATATTATTTCACATCTTTGAAAACAAATCTTTGCTCCAATATATCTACATCGAGTCATTTTGAGGTGGGCACTTCCTCCAGTAAAAGAGAATTGGAGATTGTCATTAGTGAATCCCCTCTAGAATCAAAGAAGAAAAAAGTTATAACTGAAGATATCATTGAAATTTTAGAAGAAAAGGAGAATGTATCCTCAGATGGCATCCAGTCTATGTTAGTTAAGGGGAAGATGAAGAAGATTGGTGAATTATGGAGTGTAGCCTCTCCTTTTGATAGACTGAAGATCGATGATGCTTTGGTAGAATACCTACTTTGGAAAGGTATTGGAGTATCTGTTGTTTCTGATTTCTTTCCAAAACATCTAGTTGAGATTGTTGAAGAAAGAATGTTACTTGAAGGTCCGGAAGGACGTGAGTTTGAAGCTTTGGTTAAAAAGAGGTGTAATAAAGCTAAAGGGAGATTATTTGAACTAATCATGGAAACAAAGAAGTGCATTAAAGAAATATCAGACATCTACAAGTATTATCTTCGATGGCCTGTTGTGGTAGACAATTTCAGAGGTAAAATTGAAGCAATTGAGTCTAAAGTAAACAACATTGGAAATAATTTTTACATCTTTGAAGATAAATAAGGAAGGAAAAGATTGAGATTTGGTGAACTACAAGTTGAACTAGTTGTTGTACAAAGACAGAGAGATGATGTAGTTAAGACTTTTTGGCTCCTTAAGGAGATTGTTGAGGTTCGGTTAGACCATCTTTCTAGAATACTTACTGATGCAGAAGATGTTGAGATATAGAGTTCATATTGGTCACCATCCTTTACTCTGTTGGGCATATTGGAAAGCATTTGCACTCCAATGGAGTCAACTACATTTAACTGGAAGAAACTGCATCCAGTTCTTGAGGAAAGATACAAGAAATTGTTTCTGTTGGTGTAATTAACTATTTAATTACATCTTCATAAGTTTACTTAGGCAATCTTTAATTCCTAAGTTATAGGATCTTATCCTTATCTTATCGAGCTATCCTTTTGCTCAAGATAAGATTTAGTTGTTGCATGCTTGCCTTTTATAAGCAAGCCTCATCTTGTACATTTGTATCAATTAATCGTGAATCAATCTTGCATTGTGAAGCAAGCATTCTCGCCATCATTCTCTCTTGTGTGGAAGCATTTTTGTCTAGCAACAGATTTCTGGAAATCTAACATGGTATCAGAGCTTCCAGGGTTGCGGGCTCCTTCCCAGATCTGAGGGTTTCATTTTGGCTTGAAGATTTTGCTGGGTGCAGATTGGGGTTTCAAGAACCTCGCGGTTGATTTCAGAAGCTTCCGCAGACGAATTTTGACTGTAAATTCGCCTATATTGGGTAAAGTTGTTTTTGAAGCAAATTTTTTTTGCTGGAATAACTCCCTGTGCGGTACGATTTTCTATTTTCGCAAAAAAATATTTCTGAAAATGTTTTCTGCGATTTATCTGTAATTTTTGGGGCAAAAATTGTTTTATCAGGCAAAATATTTTATGGGGCTATACAAATATTTTTGGGGCATATCTGTATTGTCATCGGCTTAATTTGTAAAGTTTGGATCGGCATTTTTCTGCGGAATATTCTACCTGTATCAGGTCCGCATAGTTGGTCGGCACCTGTTAGTAGTTCACTTTCTTTGCAGGCGTCAAGAACTTGTCAATTCCGACAACGTTCTTCACTGTCCGTCTGATACCTCTCCATCTACATTGGCTGGCGGTCTCTATCAGCATACTGCACACAAGCTCCAGTCGCTGTCAGATCTCAGACATTCATTACAGGGTACCTGTCATATCGCACATCCGTGGGCATAAAGACTCCACATCGGCATTTGACAAGGTACCTACGTCGGCGAGTACATTGTCAGTATCCAGTCACCCAGATCGGCGGTCTGTAAGGTCAAAGGCTCACCTTTTTTTGCACACCAGTTGGTCGTTGAGCGGCGTTCTCTCCATCGTCGGTGGTTCACTGTCGTCAGAGGCTAAGCTTATATTAGTGGATACCTTTCATCGTCATCGTCAGATCTGGTTATCGCAGGTTTGCTTTCATGCATTGGATGGTCCAACGGTTGCATCGGCGGTACACACTCCTCTGTCATCTAACCTCATTTGCTGCCCTAGCCCGTCAAATCTCTCGGTACAATCCGATCTCATCAATAGTTCTCATTGGTACGAAGGGTTTTAATCTGCAAGTTTTTTCAATATACACTTTAGTTTGTAAGAAGCCGACTTGCCTTTTATATTAAACTCTTTTCACCCTAAGTTTGTGGCCGCCGGGTTTTCTAGCCCCTTAGTGGGTATTTTATTTTGCCTTTGTAAACCCTGCGGTTAGCCATTGGTGGGTATTTTAAATTTGTAATTATTGCCAGCACGGTCATATGGCGGACCAGATCTCAGCTCCTATGAGCCCGAATTTTGCTCCATTTTAGCCTGTCTGTTTTGGCCCCAAGTGCCTATTTATAGGCCCTTTTTTTCATTTTATCATAACTTTGGCTAACGGAGGCGAAATTTTTCAAACGAAATATTTTCGGAAAGGTGGAGATCTGATTTTTTCAGTGGTGCAGATATTTTGCAGAGATTTTGCAGTTTTGTGCCTCTTTTTCCAGGTTGAAGCCCGATCATTATTTTTTGCTTCCGAGCTCATATCTTTGTGCTCCGATCTCCGATTTTCTCCAAATTTGCGGCATTTGGAAGGTATTCGAGAGCACTTCAGATCTTATCATGCATTTTTTGCAGATTTGTTTCCAGATTTTCATATTTTCAGCTTGTAACTGATTTGATTTTTTGGGACACATTATTGTAAATTTGCAAAAAAAAGTGCAAATCTTGTTGGGACAAAGGGGTTGATTTCTTGTATTGTGAGGGAAATTTGTTGTTTATCTCATTGTATCATGGATTTTCCAAAAATTGTACTTCTAACTCCATATAACTATCATGAGTGGAAATCTCAAATGGAGTTGTTATTGTTAAAATCAAAGTTGCAACGAATCACATTTGGTCAAGATCCAGAACCACAGGGAGCAAAAGAGAAAAGAAAATGGCTTGATAGAAGAGATGAAGCTCTTGGTACTTTGAAGTTGTCCATTTCTCCAGATCTTAGATATCATGTTGCATCTTGTACTCATCCTAATGAAGCTTGGAATACTTTAGAGAGTCTCTTTGGTAAGCCAGATAAGATGAGGAAATTTAAGTTGGAGAATGAACTCATGGGTCTTAATCCTTCAGATTTTGACAATGTCCAAGACTTTTTCTCTAAGCTCAATTCTCTTAGATTACAATTATCCAATTGTGGGGTAACTAAAGAGGATGAACAAATGATACTTTCTATTCTTGCTAAGCTTGGTCCTTCATTTTCTGTGTTTGTCTCTACTTTCTATGCTGCAATGGATGCTCTTGGCGATACATATAAAATGCCTTCTCTTGATGAATTTGCCTCACAGCTCACAAGGGAACAAGCAAAGTTGTTGCACATGGGTACATTGAAGTCTTCAACATCTCAAGCTCTTATTGCAAATGATACAAAGGCTTCAAGTGGCAAAGGAAAGAAGCACAAAAAGGAAACCAAGTCAAATGAGCAAGGTAAAGATTCTCCTTCACATGGCACTCCTGAGTCCTCATCCTCTTCAAAAGAGGAATCATCAAAAAAGAAGAAGTTCAAATGTGCATATTGCAAAAGGTTAGGACATGATGAGCATAGATGTTATAATAAGAAGATTGATGAACTCACCCACCTTCTTCAAAAGAATAACATTCAGCTGCCCTCATCAGTGTCTTCTACTTCTTCTTCGCCATCACATTCGGCAGCTCCATCATCATCACAGTCAGAGAACACAACATCCACTTCTGGGCTACATATGAAAGGGCATGCACTCTTGGCCTCTACAGGTCCTAATTCTCAAGGATGGCTTCTTGATTCAGGGGCATCTCATCATATGGCATCTTCATAGGAAATGTTCTCTTCTTTTGAGCCTTGTAATTCACCTCACATTCTGATGGGTAACAATACATTCATGAAGGTAAGTGGGAAGGGTTCTATTGGTATTGGGGAAGGGACTTTCAATGATGTTCTTTGTGTTCCTTCTTTGACCACTAATCTTCTTTCTATTTATCAAATTACTCATGGGGGTCAAGGTAAAACAGTTGAGTTCACTCCTGATAGGGTGTATATAAGGGACTTGGAGACTAGGGATATTGTTGCAATTGGGATGGTTGATCATTCATCTCGAGTATATTCTTTTTCACATTTTGCTTCAGAACCTGATAATGTTCCTTTGACTGCATCACACACTCCATTGAGTGTGACCCATATTAGTGAGGAGAAGTTTGGTCATCTACACCTTGGTATTTTAGAGACCAGTGCTGAGCTTCCTACACCTCCACCTCCTGCTTCTTCAGCCATTGTTGCTTCTGCTCAGCAGGATAACCATAGTTTTTCAGATCTTGCTTTGTGGGATGATTATTTGACAGGGATTTCTACCTTGTTCCTAGAGTCTCATATTACAGATTTGGAGGACACACTTGAGGGGATTTCTCTCCTCTTTGATGACAGTTTTAGCACAACTGTTTCACCATCTTCTTTGTCTTCGGAGATTGATATTCACGAGTCTCCTCCATCACTTGATTTGTCATGTTTCTTGGTTGAGTTTGACCATGATTATGTTGTGGCTCATTCAAGCTTGGAGGCTCCTACTCAGTTTTCAGAGGCATACATGTTGAGCGTTCATTCTTCCTCTTTTCAGTTGGATATGGAGTGGCTTCTTCATCAGCTTATGGATTTGTTTCTTCCTAAGGGGAGATGTGTTGCTTGCAGACATTGGGTCATCTTTTGTTTTCAGGCATTCTTCATTGGCTTTGGAGCTTCTTCAGCATGCAGGGGATATCTTATCTCATTACTTCCCTCTTATGGGGGGGTAATTTATTGTATATTCATGATGGATGTAGTCCTTGGGGGGTATCATTGAGTCCTCCATACATCATGTTTACATTCGTCATGCCTTTTTACTTGTTTTCTCTCTTTTGGAGAGGGGTTTTTTCCCACTGGGTTTTCCCCTTTTCTCTGCTTTATGAGAGATTGCATTTCATTTGCATCTGTAAATGGGTACCTAACATGGCCTAGTTGCCGGGACCCATAGTAGTTTGCATTATAATCTTCTCCCTAAGTTGCACTTATGGGGGGGTGTTGGTGTAATTAACTATTTAATTACATCTTCATAAGTTTACTTAGGCAATCTTTAATTCCTAAGTTATAGGATCTTATCCTTATCTTATCGAGCTATCCTTTTGCTCAAGATAAGATTTGGTTGTTGCATGCTTGCCTTTTATAAGCAAGCCTCATCTTGTACATTTGTATCAATTAATCGTGAATCAATCTTGCATTGTGAAGCAAGCATTCTCGCCATCATTCTCTCTTGTGTGGAAGCATTTTTGTCTAGCAACAGATTTCTCTCTCTTGTGTGGAAGCATTTTTGTCTAGCAACAGATTTCTGGAAATCTAACAGTTTCAGGTGAAGAGTGTCATTTTTACTTGAATCTTGCATGTTCTATTTATGTTGTTTTTGTTGTGGAGAAGAAAAAGGGGAGAAGAAGTTTTTGGTCGTTTGGAAGTATTTTTTGGAATCTTTATGACTTTTGATGTCACCATAATCAAAAAAAATTGTAGTCATTGATTTCAAAGGGGGAGAGATTAGAGCTAGAGGGAGAGAGTTAGAGTATGGGGAGAGATTTGAAATGTTGGGAGAGTTTGAAGGAGAAGTTTTTGTTACATGTTTCCATCAATGAAAAAGGGGGAGATTATTGGAAAAACAAAGAAGATCGACTATCTCTACAATTTTTGTGTTGTCATTGATGTCACCATGTTGTGATTACAAGTTTAAGGTTGTGTTTGATCTAGTATTTTAGTTTTGTACCTAAATCAGTATGTGTGTTGCTCTCCTCGGTATTCTTGTCTGCACTCCTCCACAGTTGACTGTTACTACTTGCAGTTTTGGGAAATGGTTTGTAGGTGTCATGAGAATGTACATTCAAGATCTTACGTATCCAGATGCTCATATGGTGTATCGGCATTTCACTAGTATTTGGAAATGTGTTATTAGGTCTATCCTTGGCTGACCTAATGAATGTATTGTGTAATAATGAATTAGTATTTTTGTTATGTGGATATATGTGTGACCTATCCTAGGTCTGTGTTGACTTGATGTAGCATGTTGGGAAGATTTTGTGAAAGCTTGAAGCTGGCTGTTAGTATTTTTGGTAAATATGATGTGCATCTAATTAGGCCAACCTAATTGATTTATGTGGTTGAATCAAGTATATATATTGGACAGGGTTGAATATTAATGGGTGAAGGTGGTAATAGGTGTGCGACAATGTGTGTGATCAATGAGGTAGTTGTAAATACGAAAGTGAGTGAATATAATTAAGTGTGTTAAGTCAGTATATTAAGCATCACCGGAACTATATCAACACTTGTTAGTTGTACAATTCTCAAATCATTTTGGCTGTAAAGCCCTCTTTTTGTTCTGTAAATATTTTTGTATGTAGTGAGCCTATCTGTAAGCAGTGAGCTTTTGTATTTGGATAGTGAGTACTTTCAAGGTAGCGAGCCTTATATTTTCTATTCTAGAACAAATTTATATTGTGAGCTAATCCTCACTATGGTTTTTCCCTCCTTGGGTTTTCCACGTAAAATTTGGTGTTCAGTGTGTTATCTTACTTTGTATGTTGTATCTCTTGCTTATGCTTAATAACATAACAGTGTGATTGTGGAATTGATATGTGTTAAATTTTTAAAGTTGAATTTTTGTGACAACTGATTCACCCCCCTCTCAATTGTCCTGCATCCTTTAATAATAAATGCATTTGTAACAGTTCATTTTGGCTGTGTCACCCCTCTCTTCTATATTTTCTTCTTTTTGAGGGTAGTGAGTCCACCTACAATGAGCACTTCTATAATATCTTATAACTAGTTATAATATATTGTGAGCTAATCCTCACTATGGTTTTTCCCTTTTTGGGTTTTCGATGCAAAAATTTGGTGTTCATGTGTTATGTGATGTTGATGGTTGATTTCATGCTTTCCTTTCTTACTACAAATTAAATATGTCGCAAAATGAATTTTTAAATGTTTAAGTGGTTTCAAATAATATTGATTCACCCCCCCTCTCATTATTCTGAGTGTTTAACAATTGGTATTAGAGCTTGGTTCCTTAGAAGAAGATTAACTACTTGTGGAAAATCTTGGAGTTTGAACACATGGCTCTTAGAATATTTCCTAGTCCTCTAGAAGAAATTCATGTTGTTGGATTCACAAAAGAAGAGTGCACGGTTGACATAAATGGAGAACTTAGAATAGCCCTTGAAGATCTGGAAAGGATTGAAAGTGAGAACAAATATTTGAAGGAAAATGCCAAAGAAGAAAATGAATGCATTAGAAATTTGAGAGAGAAAATCAAGAAATTTAGAGAAAGACATGAGGAGGTTAATGAGTAGTTGAAGCAAGTCACTGAAATAACTACCAGTCTAAAAGTGCAAGTTGAAGAAGGAAAAAGAGTTGAAAAATTCCTAAATGCTAAGATGAAAAGAAAATTTGAAGAATGCTCAAAACTTGAAGAAGAATTTGTGACCTTAAGATTAGATCTTGAAAAAGAAAAAATTCATGAAGACAAATTCAAGATGAGTTCTACAAAGCTTGATGAAATGATTCCAAACTAGAAAGGATCTAAAGAAAAAGAATGATTAGGGTTTGAGAAAGGTGAAAGCTCAAAGACATATCAAACTCCAAATTAGGTTGAAAAGAAGATTGAGGACAAGAAGAATAATGGAAAGCGTGTTCAGAACCAAAGGAAAGACTCCAAAAGGCCACCAATTAGACAACCAATACACAAAGGTACCCATATTTTAATGGTTTATTTTATTCTTGCAATAAATTTGGACATAAGGCTATGGGATGTAGAAGCAACATGAATTAGAATGTTCAATATTTTCTCAGTCAGTGCTTTACATGCAAAAGGTTCGGTCACAAGGCTAGTGAATGCATAAATCAAATGATGAATGACTATAACAATGGTATGATGCTACAATATTTCAATGGCTACTGTTATGCATGTAATGGATTCGGGCATAAAGCTAATCAATGTAGATCCAAAATGGGTGGAAGTAAGCTTGTTCAAAATGATGTCACTTGTTACATTTGCAAAAGACCAAGACACATTTCCAAATTTTGTAGAAGCAAGAATGTGAAGAAGAACAATCTGATAAAGAAGAATGGTCCAGCGAAAAAGGTTGATCCAATAGAGATTAAGAAAGAGATGGAAAATATTTGGAGAAAGAAGGATGACAATGAGACTAAGCATGACTTTGTACCAACATTTTATGTAGCTGTTTCCTCTGAAAACTAAGTAGAAAGCTTTGGCTTAAGGGGATCATTAACAAAAGATCTTTTATCCCATGCCAAAGAAATGGTGTTGATGCTTCAACATGTGAACATAAGGTGTAGGTTGACATAGTTAGCCTATTAGTGAAAGAACCGGTGGAAAATATTAAGTTGTGAAAGTTTTTGGAGCATTTGAAGTTGATTGTGCACACAATTAGGGTTTTTACCATCTTTTCAAATTATGTATTCAATACAAATTAGGTCAATTTATAAAAGGGGCTTATAAGTGATTTCACTTACCAAAAATTCATTTGGAAATGATAATTTAAGGAGAAAAGAGTAGTGAAGGAGCAAAGTAAAGTGTTTGAAGAGTTTTTAGAAGTTCTTGCATGCAAAACCCTAACTAGAAGGTGATCAAAAGTATTTACAGTTCTATCTTGCCCTAAGTTTTTAGAAGTGTTTTAAAGTATTGAAAATGTATAAACCACAAGTTGTAGATGTAGTGGATTGTCCTTGACCTAAATTTAAATGGCATCCTGAAAAATCTCTAGTGGATTATCCATATAGTGCATTTTCGCACATCCCATAAGGTGTTTTGCACATAGAAGATGTAAGGGTGTACATTCTTGTAATTTTGGAAGAATATAATCACAATAAAATGAGTGATATGTGGACTAATGAACTTACTAGAGACAACTTCAAACTAAAAGAAAAATTTGAGAGCTTGGCAGAGAAGAAGCTCAATGTGTGGCATTATTTTCCTAACTTTAGCCATGATGATGCGTAGGTAATATTTTCCCTTAGAAAAATCCATGATACATTTGTTTGTCACATGATCAACAAAGAGGTGATTAGGGTTGTTACAAATTTGTGTTCAACTAGACCAGTTTCCACACTAAAGTCTATGAAGAATGATGTGGTGATAGAATTAAGAAGAGTGACATATGACAAGAGAGATTTGACAATCAAGAACATTAGAGATCTAGCAATCAAGTATGCCTCAATGATGATTGGCTACAAAATATATTTCACTAATAGGGATAACTCTGTATTAGCAACCACCATTAATACAACATATGAAATGGTTGTGAAGGGTGCGGACTATGATTTATCTGAGTTATTGAGGGTACAATTAATTGAGAACTTGCAGAAGACAAAGGATTCAAAATATCCTTTCAATTTCGGCACATTGATCATTTTTCTATTGTTTTACTTCTTCAATGAGGTTCCCGAAAAAAAGAATATAGTATGGTTGAAGGAAAAATCAGTATCTCATCAAATCAGAGACCACCTAAGGAGGTTAGGTGATGTGGAGACATGGGAAGCAACGTTATGGGGATTTTTCAAAACCTTCAAAAAGAATATGTAGACTAGGGAGAGGATACCCAAAAATGTGGTAGAAAAATATAAGAATGATGTAGAAGGACTTAAACTTGACTCACTAGACACATTTCATACAAGGATTAATCACATTCAATAACTAGGTGCATCCTAGTTCATCCTAGACATGTTGCTCATGTAGCCTAATGACATTCAACAAGCAAAATAAACATGACAAATGAAATATTGGACTATTCAAGTTCTCTTACAATGAATTTTGATGTTTTACAACTCATCATTCCTTTATGAAATCAAATGGCACATATATTTTGCTAAACCCTCAAGGAACTAGGGTTTATTCCCTTTTGACAGGGTTTTTCTTATAACAGTCATCCATAACTTCTTGTGGATAAAATATATCAAACTAATATTTTGGAATCCAGTATAGGATGCAAAAATAGAGATTTCTTGAAATTTTTAGAATTTTTCACTATATGAATCAAAATAAATGATTTTTTTATCAAAACTAGAAACCTTAGTTTCCAAACAGGGATGCTAGGAAGATTGACTTATTAGACCAATCAAATAATCTTTCCTTTAGGACTGGTAAGAATGAAAAACAACTGAAATAACATTATCTTTCCACCCATATAAGTTCCAAACCCGTACCAACCCGTACCAGTCCATAAAAACATTTTTTCTTGTTCTAAAACAATAAAAACCTAAAATAAATCATGCAAAATAATAGATTTGTGACACAAAGATCATTTCCACATTATTCTTCATTCATTACTCAAGCATCCATGAGGGAAGGAAGCCAAAAATTAGTTTTTAACATCCCCTTTCATATGCTTTCATGAGAAAACCTAAAAAACTCCTAAACTTGCATAAAATTGTCTTTTTCAATGACATAATTTAAAACAAATATTCCCACCAAGATTAGAAAATACCTAAACATGACTCCAAATAGTCCAAAATGACCTTATTTGAAAAAAACAACACAAATCATCTCAAAATTATGGTTGGAGAACAAATTTCAAAACTTGACAACAATTGCTACAAGATGCTTCGACATCATACTCCCAAGGGAAAGAAATTTGAGTTCCATCTCAAATGATGGTCAATTTTTTTTTTTTGCTTCCTCCAATTGTATTTTAGTCTTAGTTTACCTCTGACCTCCTCATGATCTTCCCCATTCTTGGCTTTATTTGCTCTATGTTTCTTGGTTTGCACTCTTTTCTTTCTCTAGTTCTTCTTGCATCTCCTCTTGCTTATCAACTTCTCTATTTGAAGACCTAAGATTTTATTGCTCTTTCATACACCTCATTTTTTTTGTCCATTTCTTCTCTTCATTTCCTCCTTGTCCTACACCTTTACAAACATTATCATCAACATGCATTAGATAAAAACCATGAGGCCAATTTACCTCTTCACTAGCTCCTTGTGCTAGCTATCTTTCTTCTTCCTTGATCTCAGCTATACCCATCTTCTTATCAACTGTGTGATCATCACCAACCTATTGGTTTCTTGAATGTACCTCTTTCCAATGGACATTTTCATTTTTTTCTACTTGAGAACATTGCTCTTCCATTATTTCTACGCTTTCTTGAAGATATTATTGATCTTTCTTCATGTCCATGTCAATGAATTTCTCTTCTTTATTTGTTTCATCTTCTCTTTTCAAAGTAATCATCCTTTGATTTCTCCTTTTTGAACAATAATCTTTATGGGCCATTTCACTTTCTTATGTATGAGCCAATACACAATAGATCCTTGGTATTATTCCTCAAGCCACTGTTGTACTACATGCTTAATGCCTTTTCTTAACTTTGTCATATCTCTATCAAACTCTTCATCTAACCTTATCTTATTGAATTTCATCTTCTCCTTCTAATTTTTTGTTGCATCTTGCTATCTCTTCTCTTTTCTTGACTTCTTCTTGTGATACCTCACCTAATTTTCCTTTCCTTTTCCTCACTACCTAGTCTTTTGGCATCCAAGTTCTTCACTTCAACCTGTCAAATGCAATACACAAACTTTCCAAAACTTCCCTTGACTAGATCTTTGGGCTCTGATACCAAAAATTATGTAGAGGAAGGACTTAAACTTGACTCACTTGACACATTTCATCCAAATATTAATCACATTCAATAAATAGGTGCATCCTAGTTCATCCTAGACACATTGCTCTTGTAGCCTAATGGAATTCAACAAGAAAAATCAACATGAAAAATGAAATCTTGGACTGTTCAAGCTCTCTTACAATGAATTTTTATGTTTTACAACTCATCATTCCTTTATGAAATCAAATGACACATATATTTTGCTAAACCCTCAAGGAACAAGGGTTTATTCCCTTTTGACAGGGTTTTTCTTATAATAGTCACCCATAACTTCCTGTGGCCAATAGATATCAAGCTAAGATTTTGGAATCCATTAGGAGATTCAAAAATATAGATTTATTGAATTTTTTAGCATTTTTCATCGTACCAATCAAGAGAAATGATTTTTTTATCAAAACTAGAAACCTTAGTTTCCGAACAGGGTTGCTAGGAAGATTGACTTGTTAGACCAATCAAAAAAAAAATCCTTTAGGGCTGGTAAGAATGAAAAACACTTGAAATAAAATTATTTTTCCACTCATATACATTTCAAACCCATACTAGTCCATACCAGGTCGTACAAACATGTTTTCTTGCTATAAAACAGTAAAAACCTACAATAAATCATGTAAAATAATAAATCTGCAACACAAAGATCATTTCCACATTATTCTTCATTCATTACTTAGGAATCCATGAGGGAAGGAAGCCCCAAAATAGTTTTTTACATCCGCTTTCATATGCTTTCATGAGAAAACCTAAAAAACTCCTAAACTTGCATAAAATTGTCTTTTTCAATGACATAATTTGCAAATATTCCCACCAAGATTAGAAAATACCTAAACATGACTCCAAATGGTCCAAAATGACCTCATTTTCAAAAAAAAACACAAATCAACTCAAAAATAGGGTTGGAGAACAAATTCCAAAACTTGACAACAATTGTTGTGGGACGCTCCGACATTAAAGAATGACATTATTTTCATGGTAAGTAAAGATTGTTGTATAATGGAGGTTGTTGATCCTAGAACTGTGTGGATCCTAGAAATGGGATAAGAATTTGAAGAGAAACTAATAATTGGTTTGGCTAATCTTATGTTGAGAAAGCCTAGAAACACCTCTAAGGAGAGGTATGGAACATATGAAGAAAATTACATGCAAGTACACATGGATGAGAGGTAAAACTAGGTAAAGAAAATAGTTGATAAAATGACTAAATGCTTAGTTTGTGGAGGAAATGGGCCTTACAGAAGAACAAGTAGAGAATACTAAAGCCATTTCTAGTTCACTGAGAGGATCATCAAGTGTCAGGAGATCTAGTAGAACAACTACCACTCCTCTAGTTGCCCCAAAGTCTTGTTATCTCCTAGAAATGCACCCTATGCAAAGTTATGAAAAACTGAACTTTCTAGAGAAACATGGGATCATTTCAAGGCTGTGGGTCACCTAAATTTGAAATGAACCTCTGGATAAGGCCAGCTCCTAACTGGTAATATCACTTAACTACTAATCTTCGTAAGGAAAAGGGAGAAGGAGTACATGAAAATGAAAATTAAATCCTATGGTGATACACCAAAGTTGTTCAAACATGTACAACTGCTTAACACACAGCTTTCAATCAACTAATAAAAGCTGATATGCACAACTCAATACTCATATGATACTGCATAAACATTTCATAAGAAAGCTACAATACATATAGTCCTAGAAGGATGATAAATTCTCCTCACAACTAAAATCTGTTTGCATCACCAGCATAACCTATAACCTGCAATATACATATCTCCTCTACTTAAAAGTGATATTAATGAGACATATTAACAAGGAATAAGAAAAGTCACATGTAAATTTATCAATCATCCAACACACTCAATGAAACGGATAACTGAGAAGGCAGAAATTACTTTCTTTATTGATCTCCAAAAGTGAAACTCTACCATACAATGCCTATAAATGAGTTACAAAACTCAGTATTCTCCTCTAAGGACTCATAGAAGTCACAAAGCAAAAAATATGCAACTAAGAACTCCCCCACAAAATGAGGCAAATGTGCCATTTATACGAAAATTAAAAAAGTGTCGCCCCTTTGTTTTAGGGTTTACAAAAAATCAGTTTTTTAGAAGGGTCGACCTTCAAATCTTTTGAAAATAAAGTTAATGCATTCAATGTGCATCCTTATGTCCATGTCGGTGAAAGATCGCCCTCAGGAGTAGCCCTTAGGTCTTTTCGAATACAGTTAATGTACTAACCTCTGGCCTCCGTGTCCACTCTCGAACTTCCTTGAAGAGTTGCCTTGAATGTTCTGTAGCATTATCATTAATGTCGATCCACCTTTGCCAGTAGACATCACAGCTATCACTGAGACATGCAGCGCCTTCTTCCTTTCTGCCTGCTTCTCACTCTAGATCTTTATGCATGTTGACCCCCCCTTTCGGGAAGCAGCATCAGATTTCCTCCTAGATCCCCATAGACGACACCCTTGTATGCCGAATCAATCCATCATTTTTTATCATAGAGCAGATCCATGTTGCTTACATTCTGTTGATCTTCTTCACAGGGGTAGTAAATCATTCAAATGGCCAATGGTTTTCCTCTAGTTCTCTTTGATTGGTTGAACACATGCTACGTAAGATTCCCAGGCAGTCAAAAGCTATTCAAACTGAATCGCATGTCTATGAGACACTAGTCGTGTCTCCCTGATGCAATTAAACTCCATAGGATGGTCAGCATAGCCTAGGACTGTCGGCGAGACTTCATATCGAGCTGCAAGAGTTATATCGATATCCCAAAATTGTCGCCGAGATAATTGCATTCAGCAAGAGGTCATAGCAGGCACTAAGAGTCATACCGATATTCATTTCCATTGGCAAGCTCATCGCTATCGGTAAGACTCCCCTCAGTTGGTGAGATGTTATACCAAAGCCCCCACCTTTTGGCGAGACTTCCATCGGTTGGTGAGACATCTCCCCAAGCTCAACCTCTTCGACAAGAGTCCACCCTATCGACCAGATATCATATCGATATCAATCCCTCTCAGCGACACCTTACCCCATCGATGAGACCTCATGCCAAAGGCATAACCTTTCACCGAGACCTCCATCTATCGGAAAGACCTTATGCAGAAGGAAAAAACTTTCGGCGAGCTGATACCACTTCAGTAGGACCCTAGTGGGTCGGGAAGACTTCCCCCCAAAGCAAACCCCCCTTTACCGAGACTTCTTCGGGTCGGCGAGACATTTCATTGAGTGCATTCCTCTCTCCCCGAGCTCAAACCCTTGCATTTCGGTGAGACTCCCACTATTCGGTAAGACATCACACCGAGCCCCCTTTCTGTCGATGATACTAGTCTTTGTGTACAATGGTCAGTGAGACTTCTTCCCAAGTAGAGAGATATATAAAAACTCATGGCGATTAAAATGTCTGGCCGACCAGTATATTTCAAATGAATAGAACCAGTGCTAGTCGGCAAGACAACAGGAGGGTCTCAACGACTTCCTTCCTCAGGATTTTTTTGCCAAATCTGATCAGATGTATCATTTAACCCTAACGCAAATGTTCCTCCATCTGGCCTTCATAAACACCTGAAACATAGGTTTCCCTGCCTAATTGAGCCCGCGAATGAAAATCGGATAACACTACTGGAGACCTCAGCTGGATGTTTGCCTGCTAAACATGCAAACCAGTAGCCTAGGCTTGTCCATTGGGCATGGATTCATTGTTCTGCTCTTCAAATTTCTAAAAACCTTGTAACTCAGCTCAAACCACACAAACTAAAAGAAACTAATGCAATTCTATTGAAGATAGAATCTGAAAAACTAGGTGTAGCAACTGCACTTATTGAAAAAAATGACAAAACTAAAAATGAAACGTGCCATGGGGCACTTATTGCAAGCAAAAAACTAAAACTACAACTACTCTATCCTACACTACCCAGCAGTGGTAGTGATCAGATATAACCATTTACCGGTTGTGAGAAAAAATTGCCCTTTCTCGCCAACATAGGACATGCTTCCTGCTTGCAAATTGTCCAACGATGATGAAGGAAAAGTAAATGTTGAGTGCATAGATTAAACACCTCTCCAATCATGAAAAATACCTCTCTTTCTGTGTTAGACAAGAGGTGCATGCAATTGTTTTGAATAGTTTGAGCAACTTGTATTAATGCCTTTTGATGCTCAATCTCGTGCTCCCAAGTAGGTAATTCA
>VDFB02000020.1:75316483-75458322 GCA_007258455.2 Sequoia sempervirens
CATGACACACCATCTCCAAAATCTGAAAAATCATCCAAGTCCATGCATATACAAGTGTATTTTTTATCACACCAAGTGAAACCAAGATCTCCAAATCAAGGAAATACACCATGTTATAAGACCCCAACACTAACTATCCAAGTACTCTTGTATCATCCATCCTCTCATCTCAAAGCAACCACACCAAAGCACAAGTGACCACAAACAAATTCGGATAACAAGTCTGCATCAACACAAAATCAAACCTCATGGATATAGACAGTCCACTTCCAAGTCATCTATGCAATCATGTAGGTAAAGACAACCCACAATATTGTAGAACCTGTAGATCCAATTAATGTAACATGCAAAACCACTATCACAATGGAAATTGAAAATCTAAGATTTGAAAAAGAATAACCATGTAGACAACATGACTCAAGCACCAGATCAAGCTTAGATCCAATTTTCCAATCATATCCACAATGAGCACCATTATCAACGAATCCACCAAGCATCACCATAGAAATGTTGAGTGAATAATCACATACCAACACTCCCATGCAGAGAAAGCATCTCACCTCCTCACACCATGCATGAAGCATGCATGGAAAATTGCAACTATCTCATCCAGTAACACCCCAAAAGCCAGGATCTAGAAAATAGCTTAACTATAGCTCCACAAAACCACAAGTTTTCTTTGACAATGTAAAACCTACAAAACCACTGTGTTTGAAAAACACCCATGTGCATCCACACCCACTTCACATCTGGAAGACTCAAAAGTCTGAAAAAGTACTATAATAGTTAAACCAAAATAATGGATTATCACATATGAGCATAACCATAGATTTTTAGGAAAATCTGTAAAACCCTCATACCAAAGGAACATGAATCCAAGCCATGCAACTACAAAGTATCCATAAAAGGAAAAAGCAGTTCAGGAACTCTAGGCCCATTTCAAGCCAACTCCACAACCACCAACATGCACATAAATCTGAGTGAGATAGGCTATTGCAAAAGCTTCCCGATCATCCAATGATCAACTCCATAGCCTACATGCAATCAAGGCAACAAAAAATAATGCCTTCCAATACCAAGAAAAAACACTCGGCATAAGCACATTACTCCATAGCTGAAAACAACCCAAGCTTCTCCATATCACAAGGGAGCCTCTCACATAGACACCCAATATGAAATATTTGTTGCAACACAACCACAAAGCATAAAAAACACACCCCATGCATCAGGATTATTTTGTTGTCAACTAGGAGCTTCAAATCACATCATTTCAATATGACCAACTCCATTTTCTTTGTCTTCACCACCCTTCAAGTTGTGTGTTGTCTCTTGAAACTAAAATAAAAAAGAAAGAACTTTCACTCACCAAAGGATCAATCTTCAGTTGATTCCTTCAAATTTCCTCAAGCTTTCCAGATTAAGAAATCTTCACAAAAGGAATACCTAGAACCAGAAACACTAGGAATTCTTACATGCATCAACATGCAAGAACATGCAAGCCACATGTGAGTCCATGCAAGCACATTTAACTCAAAAACCTACACATGCAAGCAAAAATAAAATCTCAGAAGAAAGCTCTGATACTAATTGAAGGGAAATTGATTCATCCCAGAACGAACATCCGAAATCAGTAGGTTCCTTCGATAAACAATATTTCTCTATAGAACCTCAAAAACATGTACTACTATGCTATAAAGCGAAAACAGACATAGTTTATTTCCCACCATTAATCCTTGGAGAAAATTTCATGCAATTTTAACCAATTTCAACAACATGCATTAAACAAATTCAATAAACAGAATCATTAGAAATGAAAGAATAGAATACATGAACACAAAGATTTACGTGGGGAAAACCCCTTTTGGGTAAAAAACCCCACACTCCAAAAGCATAGATCCATTGTATTATTCAGCAACCAAATACACAGTTACAATACAATTGCAGGCTCTAATCCTTTACATGGATATTTACATCTTGTTCCATCTAGAGAAAATCCAGTAGCATAACCCCTATGAATTCTATGAATTCAATATCTCCTCTCACAACTCCTCAAGTAGAAAATCATATTTATAGAGCTTACAATGCACAAATTAGACATTTCTAAATTGATTGCCAAAGGCTGAAGATGCAACATGGAAAGTGCTAAAACCACTGCACAAGCATAACAATAAGTTTCCAATTATCACCACATGCCTGACTGCAAAATCTACACTTGCCAAAATAACTGCAGCTCGAAAAGTCACATTCCATGTAAAATCAACACGGAAATAGAAAATTTCTTTATGCACAACTCCACCTATAAAATCAACTTTCCAACTTGACTCCTCATCAGAAAAAGAAACTACAAGTTGTAACTCAAAAGACAATGTGAGAAAATTAGCAACATTCAATAATAGAAAAAACAATGCTATGGGAAAACTCAAAGGTTGAGACACCTTTTTTCTAACACAAATCGAATGATATTATCAAAAATATATTTCATCTAGTATGACTTGCCCATTGAAAACAAATTATCAGATTTATAGCAGTAGCAATGTTCTATTTGGAAAACACGCCTGGTGAAAGTCATTGGAAAAAAATTTAGAAAAAAATTAAGGAGGTGCCTTTATAGTGGTATCAAAGTTGGTTTTCATATCAAACTATTGGGATAATAACTTGTTGTTTAAAATCTACATTTGCATAACCAATTTTCAATATTTGTTTATTATTCAGTGACAAAATCATGGAGTCACTCATTGAAAATGATGTTGGAGATAAGCTTTATATAGCATGTAGGGATCTTGATTTTCTATATCAAGCAAATGATTTTATACTCAATATGTTGAACGTACTGGAGAGCAGTTTGTCTATAATAGATCAGTGAGATTCAAACAAATTGTTTTGGGAAATGAAATCATAAATGACTTCTTTGATTAAGCCAATGCTTATGAGACACAAATAATGAGGTAAGACTTATTGTTACTTCAAGTTTGAGTGAAATCATGAGAATCTTAGCACCTAGAAGCTCCTTACAATGATAACACAAAGAAAGAGATACTTCAATTATTGGTGGATAGTTTTCAAGATATGGATGATATCACATGTTCTCTTTTTTCTAGAAAGGTTACCATTCTTGAAACATCTACAAAACTCAAATTGGGGAACATCATGTTATATTCGGGATTGGATTATTTGATTCACTAAATGGTTCACGACCTCTTTGCTACAATTATAAAATATTGTGCTAATAATGTTATTGTAACCATGCAAACCAGTATGATTTTGGTTATTAATGAAATTGATGATGTGCCACAATCACTTTTTTCTATCTTATTGGCTAACAAGAGAAAGTGTAATCAAGGAATCTTATCACTTGAGCAGGCCTTAGCTGAAATGGTGATTGCTCAATGTGAGAAGAAGTTGGAACCTCTCTTCAAAAATGAGGAGCTTGAGGAAGGAGGATTAAAATAAGAAATTTTTTGATGAATAAAATGCCTTATCACATGAGAAATGTATGATAGAGCCCTAGGATGACCTCTTAGACAATCATGCAACTATTGTTGATGCTATTGTGCATGATGGAAAAAACAAAACAATAGGCTTGGTTGCAAGTTCAAACCAATCCAAAGGGATTTATGTGACTCTGACACCAATGGAGTAGATGCAAATGATGACATTGTTGAGATCGCTAATGCACTTTCAAAAGAAGAGCATGTTGAAGGAAAATATGTTGAAGTCTCCAAATCAACCTATGATGATGGTTTCTTATTTCACTCTTGTAATGATAGTTCAAATGGGTATTGGTTCAATTTATAAACACGGCCTATGGAGAGGAGTGCTCATGATAGTTTCATTCTCTTTGATTTGGAGAGTGATTTTTTCAAGGAATCAACCACTCATGAGGTACACAATGAGCATACTCTTTCAGATAGAAAACATCAGCTCATAGATCCATGGGATCCGAGCATGTTGGCACTTAAATATGATGAAGAACCAAATGGGGATGGATTTCCTTTTATCAAATTTTTATCTTAACCTTGAAAGATAAACTATGCGAAAAGGGTGACATTGTGGTAGTTGATTTTGAGAGGCTTTATCTTGAAGACAAATCAGAAATTTTAATGTAGGGAGCTGATTTTGATCGAAGGCCTAGTGAATCAAAGAGTTTGAAGGATCATCTACCATTCATGAAAGAAGAAAGGATAGATCCAGAGACCAATGAAGATGAGACAAGTTTTGAAAGAGAGGTATATGAGGTTTGGAACAACCATGGAAATATTGTTGAAAGATTAAAGATTTTTTAATTTTTGCATGCATTGTAACAATAGTCCATTAAATTTGTATGATCTTTCTATTCATGAGGGAAGATGGAAAAATCAATTATTGGTGTCTATTAAAAATGAAGTGCACACATTATCTAGGTTGGATGACACAAAAATCCTTGTTAAAACTTGTGTTAAATTATAAATAACACAAGACACATGATTAAACAATGAACAAAAAACACCTTCCACACAATAGAGTTGCAAACAAAAATCTGCAATATCCTTAACTAGAAAGAAGTTACAGAATGAAGAGCTTCCATGAATCTCCAAAGAGATAATATAATGAGGGTAAAGTGCTTATAAAAGAAAACCCTATATGAGAAAGGGATTAGATCATGACAAGTGTTAACATCTCATGAAATGAGACAAAATGACCTAATAATAGCTCAAGTGCATGAGAATAAATTAGTCTAATAATTAATTATTAGCTAATTCATGATTACTCTAACACCTCCCTTAAGATGAACTTAGCGAGTAGCTAAAAACCCTAAAAAAGAATGCATGATGGAACCAGTAAACAAGGCCTAGTGAGGTAACCATGTACAAACAATCTAATCTCTCACAACTGGAGAAAAGGAGAAAACCTCATGGAAAAAATCCTCCCTAAAAGAGAGACAAATGAAGAACTGAAAAGCCTCCAAAACAATGTGAAAGACTAAGAAGCCTCCAACCAAAACAATGTCCCAAAAGAATATGAACATGAGAACATCGGTGAAGCACAAAGAAGTTGTAGACAACTATTAGATGATTATTACTATGGTGTTGAAATAAAGAACCTCCTTTGAAACAAATGATGATCAAGATCAAGAAGAAAATAATCTGCATGAGTGCCCCCAATGACACTACTCAAATCAAATTGCAAACAAAGACAAACATCTAGCAATCAAGGATATAGATGAAACATGTACTAATAGTTTGAAGAACATTGATCAAATGAAAATAGAAGGTCACCTCCAGAAATAAGAATGCAAGAGTGTTCATATGGTAAATAGTCCATCTCATCAAAATGCATGGGTAACCAATCGTTGCATCTTCCTAGTACATAGGAATGAGAGCTAGATACATACATCACTCCAAAAAATGAAACCAAGGAAGCATTAGCACCAACAGTAGAAACCCCCCCATAATGTTGACAAGGGAGAGCCAAGATAGGTACATTGAAACTGTGTGTCACAAATAATTGCATGAAGGAGAACCAAGAACATCTGACCATACAAAAAATAGTACTTGGAGAAAAATCTAGAAAAAATGCATGGATGGCTATGAAGAGCTTTGAAAGACCATCCCAACACCACTAGACTCGTAAAAAGCGGAAAAACGGATCAAAATTTGTGAGGTCAGGAGTGAAAATATCACATTTGAGTTTGACAGATGATAAGATGTATTAGTAGAAAAAAATGATTAAAATATTTGCACCATTGGATAGTGCTCAGAACCAGCTTTATGATGATATCTCGTTTGCCAAAATCCGACTCTTGAATCAAAAGTTATGGAAATTTTCCCAATTCTATTTATTTTGCAAAAAAAAAATAGCCCCTTGGCCTAGGCATTGGTCACCCATGTGAGCAAGGGTGGACAAGAAGCAACATGTCTCCTTCTTATTAATTTTTTAATAACTTCTTTAAAATATTTTTAATAACATTTTAAAAAAACATATTTTTAATAAAAGCACTCCTAAGTTTAGCTTAAGTACATGAGAATAAATTAGCCTAATAATTATTAATTAATTATTAGCTAATGCATGATTACTCTAACAAATTTCATCCACGAGACACCAAGAAATCAATATGAACAAATAATTTCCCTTGTTGATTTGCAAAAGATTAAGAGCACTATGGAAGAAATGAAATTAGCCTACTTGCTTATGATCAAAGATAGATATGTGACAATCAAGTTTGTAGATGAGGCCTTATCTATGTTCAAGAAAACAAAGGTTAAGGTTGATGAGCTCACTTTTGAGCTTAGTAAAAATAAATATTCTTTGAAAGGAACTCAAATAACAATACTCAAAATTCAAAAAGTACTTGTTTCTATCACAAAATTTAGAGAGCAAGAAAATGAGGAAAGAATAAAGGAGATTAGGCAAGTGAAGAACTTGATAGCTTACAAGAGGTTTATAATATAGTCCATTGTTCCAAGAAATTAGAAGATGGAAATTTGGATCAACAGGAGGATTGGTTTGATCTTTGGAATGAAGATAATCTTCATTATGTTGATGACTCATTGCTTGAGATGGGTGCTAATATATTATTTGATAATCTACTCCTTGAGTTGGATGATGGAGCACTTTCCAGTTTCAGTGATGTGGTTGGTAATAATCACAAGATTTGGGACCCAGATGAAGTTTCCAACAATGAGGTGTTGACTAAAGATTGGATTGGTGGATAAATTTCAAAGTTGGTACCATTGTACACTTTCCAATTATCCCACATAGAACTTTATTTTTGTGCACACAGATGATTTGACATGAAATTCCAACCCAACAATGGAGTATTTTATAGTTGGATTTGGTGATGGTAGAGGTGATCCGATCATTAGAGAGGTCTTTCCAACCACTTTCACGCTTATATTCCTTGTGTATATAGGAGCACTTCCTTTTGACAGTTGTTGCTCCAACATTATAGTGTTGAGTTTGGCAACTTCAATTTATGAACCTATTGATTTTGAGTACTTGCAGGTTTTATGGCAATAGGTTGTGAGAATTTTTTTTAATATAGTTCAGATATTTTTTACTTCTGCCTTGGTGAGTGATGGTTACTATAGTCATTTCATGATATTGGTATATATATATATATGTGATGTTTTGATTATTGCAGTTGGTTGGGTGATTTGGTGTGCTCAGAATCACCCTTTTGACACTTGGAGATTAAGTGTTGATGAGATGTTATCAGTTTAAGACCGTGGGGGCATTCCTATGATAACTAATTTTAGATTCAATATTGTTGTCATCTTCTATACTAGTCACTTGTCATGGACTAATTTGCATCACTTTTTGGACTCCATGATGAGAGATGTGGAGGATCAATTTTTCCCATTGAGTAGGTTGTTTTTCCTATTTCCCAGGATTGTGTCAGGTAGTGGGATTGTAGATGTGGACCTTATTGAGACACCTTGGTAAGAGATCTTTCATGATGTAGATTTCAGCCCTTAAAGGTATTTTAGTTTCGATTTTGAGGGTGGTTACATTATTAGATTACAAGAGAGGAGAGTGTGGGTTTGGCATGATGGATTTTTAGTTATAATTAGAATGGTGTAGTGTTAGTATGATGGGTTTTTTTTTGAGATTGACATAGGACCTTGGGCTCACATTTGGTCACAATTCAATTCAATCTAGTGATTCTGATGTTGTGCAAGCATTGCTTGATTGAGGTCCACTTCAAAACGTGAAAATGAGGTGAAGCTAATACGAAGCAGAAAAAAAACATAGTAGATCAAAAAAATATTTGGGGAGGGAGGACTGTAATGTCCCCAAGTTTTTATTTCTCTAGCATTGCAGTTGGATTTGACCTTCTCAATGAGTGTCAATCTTGTCAAAGGGATTATTTGATGTTTCCAATGAGCTCGATTAATTTTGAGGACACTTGTGCCACTTTTTGAAGTGAATTTTGGCTTCTAGTGTGTTCTCTAATATTTTTAGAGAGAGCATCTAGTTGTAGTAAGTCATGCAGTCAAGCCCAATGTTCATTATTCATCATCAGTATCACTCCAGTGCAGCCTGTTTTTTATTCTGATGTTTTCAACAGTTTCACAACTCGGGTGTATTTGTGGCTTTAATTTAATAGTTTTACTAAGGTTGTTAATTTTATCAAAAATATTTAATGAGAATTTTAGTATAATATCTCATTGGAATGAGAATTGAAAGTTTTAAATGTTAAACGTTGGTAAAGTGACTTTAAGTGCTCAGAATGTTTAAATAATAAAATAAATCACTTTTTGGAGTAATAATGTTGATTTAATTTATAAATTTGTTATATATTATATTTTCAGAATGCTTTTGAAAATATTATAAAAGGAGTTTTGTGAGCTCACTTGCAATATGTATATTATTACATTTTCTCTGGTGAAACCCTTGTGGTTTGGGGGTTGAACTTAGTTCATCTCAGCCTTCTGGAGGATGGAAACCCTCTTGAAGATCAGTTTTGGTGGTGAGACTATCCACCCTAGCTAGTACAAGAAAATTCATTCAGATTTTGCAGTTGGATTTCGATGGTTGAAGTTTATTTTGTGATTAGTATTGAGTTTTTTGAAGGTTTTGGGAGTGTTATGGAAGTAATTTGCAAGATTTTCCAAGTTTGGTTGTACAACTTTCTAGGAAAGGCTATACTTTTCATGAAATGCTTGGAAATAGGGATTTTTAGGGCTTAGATATGAATGATATTGGTTTCATTATTTCCCTTAAGGCTAGGTGCCCCAGTTTGAATGCTAAAGAGTTGAAGTTTCAGCTAAGTTAATTTCTTGAGGAAGGTCATACCAATTTGGTGAGTTTTGGAGCTAGGCATGTTACCCTTGGAAGGAAGAATTGTAGTTTTGAAGGAGTTTTAAGTTTGGAAATTGGATGCCTACCTATGTTAGTTATCCTTTCATGCAGTTTGGAGGTGAGTTTTAGATTTTTTATTGAGTTGTGTTCATTTCCAACTAGCTGCCCATACCTAGCACCATGAACTTGTGACTACCTAGAATTTTTAGTTTGAGCATTCAGACCTAGAAATGATGGATGTTTGCAATTTTGGAGGTCATTTTTCATGGACTAGAGATTTAGGAACACTAAGGTCATCATCAAACTTTTAGTTTATGTTGGTCTTGCATGATAAAATTGTAACATAATATTAAGTCTTGTTGTTTTCAAACTTGGGGACTTGAAGAGGGATTAGATCAAATATCTTAGTGTTAAGTCACCATAGTTGTAAGAGATTATTTACATATCAGTTTGGAGGGTGGGTGAAGTTTAAATGCTCAAAAATTTAGTATCTACAGTTTGGATTTATTTTATGATGATGGATTGATGTTCTTTATAGATAGAAAAGAACCTTCGCTCCTTGAAATTGTTGTAGTAGTTGTGTTTGTACTTATAAGTAATCGTTAGACTTGTCCCTCTTATTTGCATGTTAGTTTCAAGATATTTGGTGGTGTTTTTTTGGTGTGTACCTTCAGTTTGAGCCTCAAAAAAGAGTGGGTGTGGTAATATGAAGTTTTTTGGGCCATTATCCCTACTTTCTAGACTGTAGCAACAATCCAAATTCATGTTTAGACCTTTAGTACCTGTCCTCTCTTAAATCTAGAGGTATTTCATGTTTGTATTCATAAAGACTCAATGTTTCTTGTATTGAAGTGTCAAATTGAATGATATTTATCAAAAATATGTTTCATCTAGCATGGCTTCTCCTTTGAAAACAACATATCAGATTTATAACAATAGTAGTATTTTATTTGGAAAACACATGTGGTGAAAATCATTGGCAATTTTTTTTTTTAAAAGTAAGGGGGTGCCTTTACACATTTTGAGGGTTATTAGAATTCATTTTTAATTGTATTTTCCTCATGTAAAGAGATAGGTATCCCATTTTGAGGTGGCATTGTTTAGTCATGTTTTGGCATCTTGTGGTGTAAGGCCATCATAACAAGACTTACGTATGATAGATTTTATGACACATAAGAGTAGGTAAGAGGGAGATCAATTGGAATCTTAACTAGCATTGTGACATGTCTAAACACTTATCTTGGAAGAAGTTTGAATAGGTTGAATAAGGATAAATTGGGTTGCCCAAGTTTAGGTGGTCAAATATAAAAAAGTGTGATAGTTGTAAGATGTTTCAAGAATATGGTAAATATAGCCAAGAGGATCAATACCAAGGTGGCATTTGAATTTGGACCCAAGTTTGGGTGTCACGCTTCTTATGGTTTTGCTAATGGTTTTCCTAAACCAATTATAGATTCTAGTTTGAATTATTATCCATAGATTGGTGCTTGCAATTGTAGTATGGTTCATTTGCAAATACCACTATGTTGCAAAAATCACTCCAAATTTGTATATTGGTGATACTTGTGTGAGCACTTTATTTATAAATGTATTATAATACATTAATTTCCTAAATAATGTATTTGACTACTTTGGAGTGGTGGGATTTTTCTTCTAAAATGATTTTTCTAGTGTACACTTGTGTTATGGTATATTGTTTATTTCATGTTTATGTGTTTCTATTTTCTATAGCTTTTAAGATTGAGAAATTTGCACACAACTCTCCTCATTAGATTAGTGTATGAATTGTTTTTGCACACCGTTCTTCCGAAATGGTATCAAATCTTGATCACCTTTGATCTTAGTTATTGGGTAGAAAGTTTTTTGTACTAGTCTTCACTTAAGTGGGACCTTGTGCAAAGAATGTTTTGATTTTATCTCATAAAGAGATGGTAAGTGTGTCAAGAATTGAAATGGAAAAGTTTAATATCAATAATTTTGAGTTGTGGAAACTTAAGATGGAGGATATGCTCATGGATAGAGATCTATGTGTTGTAATATCTAGTACCATGCCATCATATATGAAACAAGAAGAGTAGGACTTGATGGAAATAAAGGCTAAGGGTCTTGTGAGATTTTATTTGGCAGATTCATTTTTATTAAACGTTAATGAAGTGATTGATGTACAATTTTTTTGGAAAAGACATGATGAAATTTATTAAGCTAAATTCTTGGTAAATAATTTATTCTTGAGAAAGAAGTTGTGTTCTCTTTAAATAGAGGATGGTGAATTTTCAGCCAATCATTTGAGTATCTTCAATGTTGATAGTTTCCCAACTAAGCTCCATAGGAGTTGAAATGGAGGAGGAGGATCATCTCATTACTTTTCTTTTCTCTTTTCTAGATTTAGGGCCACCTTGTGATGGCTATTTGGAGAACTACCACCAAGTTTAAGATGGATGAGGTGGTTGCATCATTACTTTATGAAGAGATGTGAAGAAAGACATTTGAAACAACTAAGGAGGCCTTCCAATTCATGATAGATCCAAAGAAAAATATAGGAAGGATAGAGAGAAAAATAAGTCTAGATCAAAATCTAATGGAAGATTTAAGTCTCCTAGTAATTCCAAGGCATTATTTTGGAACTAAAGTAAGTCTATCCATTTTTTAAAGGATTGGAAAGAAAAGAAAAGAAAATGATTCTAATGATGAACCTAATAGATCTTCACAATATGGTGATGATTTCTTTGTTGCAGCCTTGGCTATGCATGCATTAGAAGGCACATGGCTTATTGACTCTAATGCATCTTTTCACATGACCTCACATCGAGGTTGGTTTGCAAACTACAAAAAACATGATAGTGGTAAGGGGTACTTGGGTGATGATTCTCATTTGAATATTTTTTCTCATGAAAAAAACATGATTAGATTCCCTAATAGATGAGTGAAGAGAATCAACAATGTGTTGAATATCCCTAGTTTGGCACACAACCTATTATCTATAATTAAATTGAATGATGTTGGTGTGTAGGTTGTTTTCTTGAATGGAGGGTTTAAGAGGTTAGAGGAGCTATGGTGTTTTCCAAGGGTGTTCAAATTGACACTTTGCTTTAGTTAAATGCATGCATAGTCCAATGCAATAATTCTTCTATTGTAATGAAGAGATCTATAGAGTCGTCAATCTCACCATTAGAACTAACATCAAATAGGTGTGTTGTATTCACTTCTAATGATCATGATTTTTATGTATCTAAGTGTGCTTATTCTTTGGAAAAAAAAATTACTTCAAAGAAGGAAATCATGTGGCACGAGAGGCTTGACCACATAGGTGAGAATAGTTTATGGACCATTAAAAATAAAAATCATGTTGAAGTTTTGAATGATTTTAAACTTGAGTTTGATTTTGTGAACGTTGCAAATATGGAAAAATGATTATGTTTGATTTTATTCCAATTCTCATAAATATTTTGGGATATTAATACATTTTAATATATTTGGTATTGTTAGTGCTCCTTCACTTTCAAAATCTCTTTATTATTTTTAATTGATTACTAAAGTAGAAGCACATGGGTATATTTTTTTAGAAATAAAATTGAAGTCTTTAGCTAGTTTAAAGAGTTTTCAACTCTTATGAAAAATTGGACTAGTAAAAACATTAAGCATTTGAAGACTGATAAGGCTGTGAGTTTTGTAAAAATCTTGGAATAGAAAGGAACAAGACAACTCTGTATACCCCTAAGCATAATGGAGTTGTGGAAAATATGAACAAGATATTGATAGAGAGAGTTAGTAATAGCTATTCTAGAAAAAAATGGCAAAAGCAATTACCATGGCTTGTTATTTGATCAACAAGTCTTCTACATCATCTCTTCTTGAGAAAACAAATCTATAGGTGTGGTTGGGAAAATTTCTCCCATTGAGACATCTTATATTTTTTATTGCAAGGAATATGCTAATGTTCCTAGGGAGAAGAGGTCAAAATTGGATAACATGGATGTTAAGTGTATCTTCATTAATTATGGTATTAGTGTGAAAGGTTATGAGCTTTGTGATCTTGTGGAAAAAAGAGTTGTATATATCAGAAGTGTTATCTTCATAATAGTTAAGCCTTCTTCCACTACATGTAGCTAGAAAAGAATGAGAAGAAAGATGTGGTTAAACTAAACCTAAAGATTGAGAAAGGTGAACTTGAAACCCATGAAGGATCTAAAGAGAGATCATATAGTTTAGAAAGATCAAAAGAGGAGGTAAAATCTCCACCTCAACTCTTGAAGAGGTCCACTTAGCATAAAAAATAATAAAATTCTCTCCCTAGTTAAAGATGTATTTTTTCTTTGAATATTAACACTGATCAACCTAGGATTGTAAAGGGAAGCTATGGGTATGAATGATGCAGATTCTTGGAAAGATTCCATAGAAGAAGAGATTGTAACATTAAATAAAAATAACACATGGGATCTAGTACATTTTCCCAATGAATGTAAACATATTGGATACAAATGGGTGTTTAAGATTATTTTTTTTCAAATGGTAGTGTTGAAAATTACTAGGTGAGATGGCTTACGAAGGGCTATTTCCAATTCTATGGAATTGGTTATGGCGATATTTTCTTCTCAATTTTTAATCTTTCATTTGATTTCTTTTTTCACTTGCAAAAATGAATAATCTTGAAGTTGAGTAGATGGATATGAAGACAACATTCATTTATGGTGACATGGAGGAATAAATTCATGTCACAACCACATCACTAAATTGAGAAAGGTAAAGAACATTTTCTTTATATGGTTTTAAGTAAATCTTAAGATGTGGAACTAGAAGTTTAATAGCTTTTTGTTAAGTTTTGAATTCATGAGATTTAAATCAGATCATTGCATATACTATAAGATGGATGGTGATTGTATTCTCATTATTGCATTGCATGTTGATTATATGTTATTTTTGGTCATGAGAAGAGTTTGATTTGTGATTTAAAGTCTCAAATTTTAGTATAATTTGATATGAAATATTTAAGGGTAGCTAGGTACATATTCAAGATGGATATCAAAAGAGATAGAAGAGATAGAGCTAACATAAAGCTATGGGGCCAGAGTAGGTACATGAACTCAATTTTAGAGATATTTAGCATGCAACATGCAATGTGTTCCTATTACGATGGGGACACAAATATTAGTTGAGTAGTGTCCAAAATATCCTAGCGAGATGGAGGATATGAGAAAAGTTCCTTATGATGGTGTTGTTGGTAGTTTGATGTATGTTATGTTTTGTACAAGACCATACATTAACCAAGAAATGGGAGTCCTTAGTTTGAGCTTTATGGCTAATCCTAGATGGGTATATTGGAATATAGACAAGAAGGTATTTAGATATTTGTAGGATACTTTCAAGTATTCTTTATGTCATCATGGTTATTCTACAAGGAACTAGTTTTTAGTATGCATTAATGGATATGTTCATTATGATTATGCTGGTGATATTGACAACAAAAGGTCCAGAAGTGGATATTTTTCATGATGTCTAGTAGTGTTATTATTTGGATGAGTAAGTGACAAGATGCAGTCACTTTGTCTATTATAGAAGCATATTATGTGACAACTACTCATGCTTTTCAATAATCCATTTGGATTAAAATATTATGTTATGATGTTGGGTTAGATGTAGGGACTATTAAAATTTTATGGGATCATCATAGTGTCATATGTTTGGAAAAGAAACCATTTTTTCATACTTGAGGATAGAGAATATTAATGTCCATTATGATTTTTTTGTGACATGGTAGAGGATGAGAAGGTGATGATAAAGAAGGTTGATACTTTGATGAATGTTATAAATTGGAAAAGCCTATAAGCATAGATAATTATAGGTGGTGTTATGAATCTATGGGCCTCTTGATCCCTAGCAATTATATTTCAATGTTGGTGAATTTCCCTTTGTCTCTTGTAAGGTGTTCAACAAGTGAGAGATTCCTAATATTCATTTTAATGTATTTTATTTTCTTTCACTATTTTATCTTTTAGTGGTTTTGTCTTCTTGTGGGAGAGTTATCATCCCATTTGGAGGCATACTAGATTTCATATTTTAGTTAGTTTTTCCTTAGATCAGGAGCTAGGCAGCCGATTTTGAGGTGGCATACTTTGTCCACGTGCCAATAGCTTGTGACATGTGTAAGATCATAATGATAGGAGTTACATTTGACAAATTTATATGACATGTAAAATCATGTAAGAGAGAGGTTACAATGGAATGTTTACTAGCATTATGATAGTTATAGACACTTTTCATGAAGCATCTCTGAATAGGTTGAATGACAAATTGGGACACCTAAGTTTGGGTGGTCAATTATAAAAAAGTATAACAACTATAATGTGTCACAAGAATATGTTAGAATAATAACTAGGAGGACCAAGACCAAGAAGGTAGCATTATAATTTGAACCCAAGTTTGGGTGACATAATTCTTATGGTTTTGCTAATGGTTTTCCTATAAATAAGTGATTGGATTTATAGTTTGTGTGATTAATTTGTAGGTACCATTATGCTACAATAATCACTCCAAATTTGTATGTTGGTGATACCTTTATGAAGGATCTCTCTATAAGTGTATTTTTAATCTATTAATTTACTAATAATACATTGGGTTGCTTTGGAGTGTGGGGTTTTTCTCCCAAAAGAGTTTTCTCCATGTACACTTGTACTAGATATGTTATTTATATATTTATGTGTTGTTGAAAGTTTGTGGAGCTTTTCATTGATATGTCTACTAGAAAAATAAGTATGAGCATGAGTTGTATAGTATGCAATGTTGTCATTGATGCCAACCTTATATGGAGATTGATGTACATATCATTTGGTGAAGCATGAGTGTGGATATCTATGATAATCCAATGTATATTTGTAAGAAGGTTTGATCCGGTGAAGAAAGTTGAAGTGGAAAAATGGCTAAGTATCAGAACAGTGTTTTTCAATGTATAGGACATCCGATATTTTGGTTTGCATTAGTCTACCTTAAGGAATCTTGCTCTATGGTTCTAAGGAATTTTTTTTAGATGTCAAAGGAGTCTAAATCCAATTTTTCACATTGTTTTGTTCTCTTTTGAAGAAGTTATGAATAACATAATATCAAGTCTGCCAGTAATAGTGGTTATAGTACATAATGCATGTTTTGGTGAATCTACACGTCATCGCGGGTTGGTATCTGGTCTTACAGATTTATGGGAGTGTTGACAAGTGTTAAGTGTATCTTAATTCCAAGTGGCATTAAGTTTGTAGGTTCATTTATCCATTTGTGGTTGATCAATTGGTGAATTTTGATGTTAGGCAATTACCAGTGCCAACCTAATATGATATGAGTATTGTAGAGTTTAAATAAGTGTTGATGTGTTATGTGGGAGCTAATATAGGTCTAAGTCGACCTATTCGAGTTCATCATAAGGTTTGTTTGTGGCACATAGTGTGTGGGTGAAGCTGACAAGTTATATTTTATATGATACATCTAATTAGGCCGGCCTAATTGATGTTTGGAGTTGAGATGGATATATATGGGTGATCCCACAATAGTGGTTTACACTTTCTGGGAGATTTTGATTTTTGTTGAAATCGCATATTTTTAGAAAATATAATGATTTAAGCCTTGAAAATTTCCATTTAAAGGATTCCAATTGAATATGGTTTGATCAAACCACCTTAGATCAAACCCCCTTGGATAGAACCCGGCTAGTTTTAAACCATACCTATAACAGAGTCTCCTTTACACCTATCAAAATGTTGATAAAAAACAAATTTTGATTCTCCTTTTGGGGGATCAAATGAATTCATTTAAAATTTATTTTTTCTAAGTATGTAGTCCTTACTATAAGCTTCCCAAAAAGTATAATTTTAAATAAATTTAATTTGATTATTATATTTATTTTTTATTTCTCATGAATGTAGGTTTTTCACCAAAAAATCAAGCTCTTTGTTCTACACATGTGGAAAAATAGCATATTATAAAAAAAAATGAAAAATATCAATGCACTATATATTGATGTCCTTGATCCAACAAAAAAATAAAGTTGAATTTTGATACATATAAAAAATGTTATGTTTTAGCCAGTAAATCATGTCTAAATTGTAACTGCTTTGACTTTGAAACTTAATTAAGAAAAAAATATTAAATAAAATGCTATGAAACCAATTCCATGCACTAGATATCGTAGTTGCGAATCTAAATTCAAAAAAAAATATAATTTTATCCTTCATAGAAAAAAAGTTATGTGTTAGCCAATAACGCCACTCTTTAAAAATGGTGTTTACTATTAAAAACTAGTTTTCTAAGGAGATGGAAAAAGAAGTGCAATATGATTCCAAAAATTTTGAAAAAAATATATTTAGAATCTACAAACAAAATTTCACAAATCACTAGTTTGCATCATCTTAAAATTCCTCACGGTTTAGTCGCTATAGGTGCCCGAAAGTGAAGATTTAGTTAAAAAAAATCAGTTCAATATCCAGTTTGGCCAAAAATTGTAAACCAGTATTGTAGGATCACCCATATATGAGTTCATTTATGTGTTGTACATAGTGGATAGTGAATATGCAAGTGTATTGGATGTGAATTGTGTGAATGTGATGCAAGTGTAGAGCAGAGCAGAGTGTTAGAGCAAAGTGATGAAGTGCGTTGACTCTGTGTATTGAGCTTCAGTGGAACTATATTCCAACATATTGTAGATGTTGGAAAAACGAAGAAGAATGACTATCTCTATAGTTTTTGTGTTGTCATTGATGTCACCATGTTGTGATTACAAGTTTAAGGTTGTGTTTGATCCAGTATTTTGGTTCGGTACTTAAACCGGTATCCGTGTTGCTCTCTCTAGTATTCTTGTCTGCACTCCTCCGCAGTTGACTATTACTACTTGTGGTTTTGGGAAATGGTTTGTAGGTGTCAAGAGCATGTACATTCAATATCTTACATATCTAGATGCTCATATGGTGTATTAGCATTTCACTGGTATTTTCAAATGTGTTATTAGGTCTATCCTTGGTCGACCTAATGAATGTGTTGTGTAATAATGAATTAATCTTTTTGTTATGCGGATATATGTGCGACCTATCCTAGGTCTATTCCGACTTGATGTAGCATGTTGGGAAGATTTTGTAAAAGCTTGAAGCTGATTGTTAGTATTTTTGGTAAATATGACATGCATCTAATTAGGCCGACCTAATTGATCAAGTATATATATTGGACAGGGTTGAAGATTAATGGGTGAAGGTGGTAATAGGTATGTGACATTGTGTGTGATCAATGAGGCAACTATAAATGTGAAAGTGAGCGAATATAATAAAGTGTGTTAATTCAGTATATTGAGCATCACTAGAACTATATCAACACTTATTAGGTGCACTATTCTCAGTTCATTTTGGTTGTAAAGCCCTCTTTTTGTAGGCAGTGAGCCTCTCTGTAAGCAATGAGCTTGTGTATCTGGACAAGGAGTCCTTTCTAGGCGATGAGCCTTATATTTTATGTTCTAGAACAACTTTATATTGTGAGCTAATCCTCGCCATGGTTTTCCTTGAGTTTTCCACGTAAAATTTAATGTTCAATGTGTTATCTTACTTTTTGTGTTGTATCTCTTGTTATGCTTAATAACATAACAGTGTGATTGTGGAATTGATATGTGTTGAAGTTTTAAAGTTTAATTTTTGTGACAATTGATTCACCCCCCCTCTCAATTGTCCTAAATCCTTTAACAATTGGTATCAAAGATTTGGTTCCTTGGTGAAGAGCTTAACTGCTTGAGGAGGATCCTAAAGATTGATTAGATGGATGATAAAGGAAAGCTCCAGACTGCTCTTGAGGATCTTGACAAAGAGGAAAGAGAAAATAGATATGAAAGAAAATCTTGATGATGCAAATGAATGTGTCCAGAAGTTGAAAGAACAAATGAAGAAATTCAAGGAAAGACACAGAGAAGTAAGTGAGTAGTTGAAACAAGAGATAATTGGACTGAAAGTGTCGATAGAAGAAAAGAAAAGAATTGAAGAATATCTAAATACAATGGTGCAGAACAATGTTGATGAATGCTCTAAACTTGAACAGGAGGTGGTGAACCTGAGGATTGAACTAGAGAAGGAAAATATTTGTGAGAACAATTTCAAATCTAGCTCCGATAAGCTTAAAGAATTGTTTGCAGGACAGAAATCAAGTAAATACAAAGGTGGTTTGGGAAATGATGCAAGTGAAAGTTCTAAGGAAAATAAAATGACTCAGGACAAAGGGAAGCAGAAGGGGAAGTTTGCAAGAAGAAAACCTATGAGACAACCTAATGCACAAAGGTATCCCTCTTTCAACGGTATTTTTTTCCTGTAATAAATATGGTCAGAAAGCAACAAAATGCAAGAGCATAATGAATCAGAATCAATTTTCTGGCTCTTTTTTTGGACAATTTTTTTCATGCAAGAAGATTGGACATAAGTCTATTGAATGCAGATCTCAGATGAGAATGATCAGTAGGGTAATGATGAACAAATTTCATGGAGGTAGAATGAATCAATCCTTTAATGGGGCTATTGTTATACCTACAACAAATTTAGACACAAAGCAAATAAATGTAGGTCAAGAGGTAATGGAGGTCAGACTAATCGTAAAAGTGTTGGTTGCTATAACTGTAATAAACCTGGACATATCTCAAAGGTTTACAGAAGTAAGAATGGAAAGCAGCTTGCTCTGGTAGAGAGGAATGATCTAGTAAAGAACATTGACAAAGAAGAAATGTAACAAGAGATGAAAAAGATATGGAAGAAGAAGAAAAAACTGAAACTCCTGATGGGTTTGTTCCCTCATCCGGTACAAATGATTTATTTGGTAATTAGACCTAGCATGGTCTTAGGGGGAGCACTATCAGAAAAATTATAAAACCCCTTGTTGTATGGCATGTTAGACGTGAGCACGAGGATGGAATGTGAAAAATGAATATTTCGAGGTTTTGGAAAAGGAACCGGAAGAAAACATGTTGACATGGAAATTTGTGGACCAAATTAGGGTTTTCTATGTTGGGAAGAATGTTTTTAGCAGCTTTCTAATGTTTGATGCATTTAATGCATGGTTAGGGTAAATTCAATGGTGTATAAGTTGAAATATTGTGATTCGTCTTGATTAATTGAGCATTTGGAGAACTTGAGCTATCTTGAAGCGAGCTTGAAGGAATTCTGAAGGGAATTTGATGAAATTAACTCAGGTAATCAAGAATTCATTTCTTTGTTTGCAAAAAGGATAGAAGAAGAAAAATGAAGAATTCTTGAATAATGAATTAAAGAAAGCATAGAAACATATAGAGAATTGAGTGATGTCATCCCTATGAAGTTGGAAGGAGTTGAGCTAGAAGAATTTGATCATAAAAAGATGAAAGCAAGGGAACTAGGGTTGAACCAAGATGAATTACATAACATAAAAACCATAGGTATGGACTTGTGGAGTTAATTTCCATGGGTTGTCAATAAAGAGTTTATCTTGTTCTTATTGAATTTTTTTAAGAATGGAAGCATTGTATTGTACAAACCCTACTTAGTTATGAAGGAAGCGATCAAGGAAATCACTGGCTTATGCAGTATCGGTGACCTTCCTGGAAATAAAACTTGAAGTACAAAGATGTGGAGGAATTGATTGGAATTTGTAAAGACCCACAATCTCTATTGATAAACACTCTTGAGGATTTGGGTGTAAGGTATGTTGTGTACGACATTTCCTACAAGATCTATTTTATAAATTGTGAAGGTTCCACATTAGCTATTGTTGTTCATATTGTGCATATGATGGTTAAGGAGAACAAGAAATTTGACTTGTGTAGCTTGTTGCTTGAGAATCTTTATGAGAATGTTCAAATTTCAGTAATTCAGGGTTACCCTTTTCATTTCGGATCTTTGCTAGTATGCTTGGTGTTTTACTTTTTGAGTTCCCTATCGGGAAAAGATAATGTAGTATGGGAATTTGGGATTCCTATTGGAAAATAGGTCTGCAGGTATCTGGAGGCGTTGGCAGATAGTGCAAGTATGTGTAAATATTATTTCACATCTTTGAAAAAAAATCTTTGCTCCAATATATCTACATCAAGTCATTTTGAGGTGGGCACTTCCTCCAGTAAAAGAGAATTGGAGATTGTCATTAGTGAATCCCCTCTGGAATCAAAGAAGAAAAAAGTTATAACTGAAGATATCATTGAAATTTTAGAAGAAAAGGAGAATGTATCCTCAGATGGCATCCAGTCTATGTTAGTTAAGGGGAAGATGAAGAAGATTGGTAAATTATGGAGTGTAGCCTCTCCTATTGACATACAGAAGATCGATGATGCTTTGGTAGAATACCTACTTTGGAAAGGTATTGGATTATCCGTTGTTTCTTATTTCTTTCCAAAAAATCTAGTTGAGATTGTTGAAGAAAGAATGTTACTTGAAGGTCCGGAAGGATGTGAGTTTGAAGCTTTGGTTAAAAAGAGGTGTAATAAAGCTAAAGGGAGATTATCTGAACTGATCATGGAAACAAAGAAGTGCATTAAATAAATATCAGACATCTACAAGTATTATCTTCGGTGGCCTGTTGTGGTAGACAATTTCAGAGGTAAAATTGAAGCAATTGAGTCTGAAGTAAACAACATTGGAAATAATTTTTACATCTTTGAAGATAAAGAAGGAAGGAAAAGATTGAGATTTGGTGAACTACAAGTTGAACTAGTTGTTGTACAAAGATAGAGAGATGATGTAGTTAAGACTTTTTGGCTCCTTAAGGAGATTGTTGAGGTCCGGTTAGACCATATTTCCAGAATACTTACTGATGCAGAAGATGTTGAAATATAGAGTTCATATTGGTCACCATCCTTTACTTTGTTGGGCATATTGCAAAGCATATGCACTCCAATGGAGTCAACTATATTTAACTGGAAGAAACTACATCTAGTTCTTGAGGAAAGATACAAGAAAGTGTTTCAGGTGAAGAGTGTCATTTTTACTTGAATCTTGCATGTTCTATTTATGTTGTTTTTGTTGTGGAGAAGAAAAAGGGGAGAAGAATTTTTTGGAATATTTATGACTTTTGATGTCACCATAATCAAAATTTTGTGTAGTCATTGATTTCAAAGGGGGGGAGATTGGAGCTAGAGGGAGAGAGTTAGAGTATGGGGAGAGATTTGAAATGTTGGGAGAGTCTGAAGGAGAAGTTTTTGTTACATGTTTCCATCAATGAAAAAAGGGGGGATTATTGGAAAAACAAAGAAGATCGACTATCTCTATAGTTTTTGTGTTGTCATTGATGTCACCATGTTGTGATTACAAGTTTAAGGTTGTGTTTGATCTAGTATTTTAGTTTGGTACCTAAATCGGTATGTGTGTTTCTCTCCTTGGTATTCTTGTCTACACTCCTCCACATTTGACTGTTACTACTTGTAGTTTTGGGAAATGGTTTGTAGGTGTCAGGAGAATGTACATTCAAGATCTTATGTATCCAGATGCTCATATGGTGTATCGACATTTCACTAATATCTGCAAATGTGCTATTAGGTCTATCCTTGGATGACCTAATGAATGTATTGTGTAATAATGAATTAAATGCGGATATATGTGCGACCTATCCTAGGTCTATGTTGACTTGATGTAGCATGTTGGGAAGATTTTGTGAAAGCTTGAAGTCGACTATTAATATTTTTGGTAAATATGATGTGCATCTAATTAGGCCAACCTAATTGATGCATGCGGTTGAATCAAGTATATATATTGGATAGGGTTGAATATTAATGGGTGAAGGTGGTAATAGGTGTGTGACAGTGTGTATGATCAATGAGGTAGTTGTAAATATGAAAGCAAGTGAATATAATTAAATGTGTTAAGTCAGTTTATTGAGCATCACCGGAACTGTATCAACATTTGTTAGTTGTACAATTCTCAATTCATTTTGGCTGTAAAGCCCTCTTTTTGTTATGTAAATCTTTTTGTAGGTAGTGAGCCTCTCTGTAAGTAATGAGGTTTTGTATTTGGATAGTGAGTCCTTTCTAGGTAGTGAACCTTATATTTTCTATTCTAGAACAAATTTATATTGTGAGCTAATCCTCACTGTGGTTTTTCCCTCCTTGGGTTTTCCACGTAAAATTCGATGTTTAGTGTGTTATCTTACTTTCTATGTTATATCTCTTGCTTATGCTTAATAACAAAATAGTGTGATTGTCGAATTGATATGTGTTGAATTTTTAAAGTTGAATTTTTGTGACAACTGATTCACCCCCCTCTCAATTGTCTTGCATCCTTTAATAGTAGATGCATTTGTAACAGTTCATTTTGGCTGTGTGTCACCCCTCTCTTCTATATTTTCTTCTTTTTGAGGGTAGTGAGTCCACCTACAATGAGCACTTCTATAATATCTTATAACTAGTTATAATATATTGTGAGCTAATCCTCACTATGGTTTTTCCCTTTTTGGGTTTTCAACACAAAAATTTGGTGTTCATGTGTTATGTGATGTTGATGGTTGATTTCATGCTTTCCTTTCTTACTACAAATTAAATATGTCGCAAAATGAATTTTTAAATGTTTAAGTGGTTTCAAATAATATTGATTCACCCCCCCTCTCATTATTCTGAGTGTTTAACAATTGGTATTAGAGCTTGGTTCTTTAGAAGAAGATTAACTGCTTGTGGAAAATCTTGGAATTTGAACACATGGCTCTTAGAATATTTCCTACTCCTCTGGAAGAAATTCATGTTGTTGGATTCACAAAAGAAGAGTGCATGATTGACATAAATGGAGAACTTAGAATAGCCCTTGAAGATCTGGAAAGGATTGAAAGTGAGAACAAAGATCTAAAGGAAAATGTCAAAGAAGCAGATGAATGCATTAGAAATTTGAGAGAGAAAATCAAGAAATTCAGAGAAATACATGAGGAGGTTAATGAGTAGTTGAAGCAAGCCACTGAAATAACTACCAGTCTAAAAGTGCAAGTTGAAGAAGGAAAAAGAGTTGAAGAATTCCTAAATGCTAAGATGAAAAGAAAATTTGAAGAATGCTCAAAACTTGAAGAAGAATTTGTGACCTTAAGATTAGATCTTGAAAAAGAAAAAATTCATGAAGACAAATTCAAGATGAGTTCTACAAATCTTGATGAAATGATTACAAACTAGAAAGGATCTAAAGAAAAAAAAATGATTAGGGTTTGAGAAAGGTGAAAGCTCAAAGACAGATCAAACTCCAAATTAGGTTGAAAAGAAGATTGAGGACAAGAAGAATAATGGAAAGCATGTTCAGAACCAAAGGAAAGACTCCAAAAGGCCACCAATTAGACAACCAATACACAAAGGTACCCATATTTTAATGGTTTATGTTATTCTTGCAATAAATTTGGACATAAGGCTATGGAATGTAGAAGCAAAATGAATTAGAATGTTCAATATTTTCTCAGTTAGTGTTTTACATGCAAAAGGCTCGGTCACAAGGCTAGTGAATGCATAAATCAAATGATGAATGACTATAACAATGGTATGATGCTACAATCTTTCAATGGCTACTGTTATGCATGTAATGGATTCAGGCATAAAGCTAATCAATGTAGATCCAAAATGGATGGAAGTAAGCTTGTTCAAAATGATGTCACTTGTTACAATTGCAAAAGACCAGGACACATTTCCAAATTTTGTAGAAGCAAGAATGTGAAGAAGAACAATCTGATAAAGAAGAATGATCTAGTGAAAAAGGTTGATCCAATAGAGATTAAGAAAGAGATGGAAAATATTTGGAGAAAGAAGGATGACAGTGAGACTAAGCATGACTTTGTACCAGCATTTGATGCAAATGTTTCCTCTAAAAACTAAGTAGAAAGCTTTGGCTTAAGGGGATCATTAACAAAAGATCTTTTATCCCATAACAAAGAAATGGTGTTGATGCTTCAACATGTGAACATAAGGTGTAGGTTGACATAGTTAGCCTATTAGTGAAAGAACCGGTGGAAAATATTAAGTTGTGAAAGTTTTTGGAGCATTTGAAGTTGATTGTGCACATAATTAGGGTTTTTACCATCTTTTCAAATTATGTATTCAATACAAATTAGGTCAATTTATAAAAGGGGCTTATAAGTGATTTCACTTACCAAAAATTCATTTGGAAATGAGAATTTGAGGAGAAAAGAGTAGTGAAGGAGCAAAGTAAAGTGTTTGAAGAGTTTTTAGAAGTTCTTGCATGCAAAACCCTAACTAGAAGGTAATCAAAAGTATTTACAGTTCTATCTTGCCCTAAGTTTTTAGAAGTGTTTTAAAGTATTGAAAATGTATAAACCACAAGTTGTAGAGGTAGTGGATTGTCCTCGACCTAAATTTAAATGGAATCCTAAAAAATCCCTAGTGGATGATCCATATGGTGCATTTTCGCACATCCCATAAGGTGTTTTGCACATAGAAGATGTAAGGTTGTACATTCATGTAATTTTGGAAGAATATAATCATGATAAAATGAGTGATGTGTGGATTAATGAACTCACTAGAGACAACTTCAAATTGAAAGAAAAATTTGAGAGCTTGGCAGAGAAGAAGCTCGATGTGTGGCATTATTTTCCTAAATTTAGCCATGATGATGCGTAGGTAATATTTTCCCTTAGAAAAATCCATGATACATCTGTTTGGCTTGGTATACCTCACATGATCAACAAAGAGGTGATTAGGGTTGTTACAAGTTTGTGTTCAACCATACCAGTTTCCACACTAAAGTCTATGAAGAATGATGTGGTGATGGAATTAAGAAGAGCGACATATGACAAGAGAGATTTGACAATCAAGAACATTAGAGATCTGGCAGTCAAGTATGCCTCAATGATGATTGGCTAAAAAATATATTTCACTAATAGGGATAACTTTGTATTAGCAACCACCATTAATACAACATATGAAATGGTTGTGAAGGGTGTGTACTATGATTTATTTGAGTTATTGAGGGTACAATTAATTGAGAACTTGCAGAAGACAAAGGATTCAAAATATCCTTTCAAGTTCGGCACATTGATCATTTTTCTATTGTTTTACTTCTTGAATGAGGTTCCCAAAAAAAATAATATAGTATGGTTGAAGGAAAAATCGGTATCTCATCAAATCAAAGACCACCTAAGGAGGTTAGGTGATGTGGAGACATGGGAAGCAACATTATGGGTATTTTTCAAAACCTTCAAAAATAATATGTAGACTAGGGAGAGGATACCAAAAAATGTGGTAGAAAAATATAAGAATGATGTAGAAGGACTTAATCTTGACTCACTTGACACATTTCATACAAGGATTAATCACATTCAATAACTAGGTGCATCCTAGTTCATCCTAGACGTGTTGCTCATGTAGCCTAATGACATTCAACAAGAAAAATAAACACGACACATGAAATATTGGACTGTTCAAGTTCTCTTACAATGAATTTTGATGTTTTACAACTCATCATTCCTTTATGAAATCAAATGGCACATATATTTTGCTAAACCCTCAAGGAACTAGGGTTTATTCCCTTTTGACAGGGTTTTTCTTATAACAGTCACCCATAACTTCTTGTGGATAAACAATATCAAACTAATATTTTGGAATCCATTATAGGATGCAAAAATAGAGATTTCTTGAAATTTTTAGCATTTTTCACTATACCAATCAAAATAAATGATTTTTTTATCAAAACTGGAAACCTTAGTTTCCGAACAGGGCTGCTAGGAATATTGACTTATTAGACCAATCAAACAATCTTTCCTTTAGGACTAGTAAGAATGAAAAACACCTAAAATAGCATTATCTTTCCACCCATATAAGTTCCAAACCCGTACCAGTTCATAAAAACATCTTTTCTTGTTCTAAAACAATAAAAACCTAAAATAAATCATGCAAAATAATAGATTTGTGACACAAAGATCATTTCCACATTCTTCTTCATTCATTACTCAAGCATCCATGAGGGAATGAATCCCAAAAATAGTTGTTTACATCCCCTTTCATATGCTTTCATGAGAAAACCTTAAAAACTCCTAAACTTGCATAAAATTGTCTTTTTCAATGACATAATTTAAAACAAATATTCCCACTAAGATTAGAAAATACCTAAACATGACTCCAAATGGTCCAAAATGACCTTATTTGAAAAAAATAGCACAAATCAACTCAAAATTAGGGTTGGAGAACAAATTTCAAAACTTGACAACAATTGCTACAAGATGCTTCAACGTCATACTCCCAAGGGAAAGAAATTTGAGTTCCATCTCAAATGATGGTCAGATTTTTTTTCTACTTCCTCCAATTGTGTTGTAGTCTTAGTTGTCCTCTCACCTCCTCATGATCTTCCCCATGCTTGGCTTTATTTTCTCTATGTTTCTTGGTTTGCATTCTTTTCTTTCTCTCGTTCTTCTTGCATCTCCTCTTGCTTATCAACTCCTCTATTTGAAGACTCTAAGATTCTATTGCTCTTTCATACACCTCATTTCTTTTGTCCATTTCTTCCTCCTCTTCATTTCCTCCTTGGCCTACACCTTTACAAACATTATCATCAACATGCATTAGATAAAAACCATGAGGCCAATTTACCTCTTCACTAGCTCCTTGTGCTAGCTATCTTTCTTCTTCCTTGATCTCAGCTATAACCATCTTCTTATCAACTGTGTGATCATCACCAACCTGTTGGTTTCTTGAATGTACCTCTTTCCAATGGACCTTTTCATTTTTGTCTACTTGAGAACATTGCTCTTCCATGATTTCTACGCTTTCTTGAAGATATGATTGATCTTTCTTCATGTCCATGTCAATGAATTTCTCTTCTTTATTTGTTTCATCTTCTCTTTTCAAAGTAATCATCCTTTGATTTCTCCTTTTTTGAACAATAATCTTTATGGGCCATTTCACTTTCTTATGTATGATCCAATACACAATAGATCCTTGGTATTCTTCCTCAAGCCACTGTTGTACTACATGCTTAATGCCTTTTCTTAACTCTGTCATATCTCTATCAAACTCTTCATCTAACTTTATCTTATTGACTTTCACCTTCTCCTTCTAAGTTTTTGTTTCATATTGCTATCTCTTCTCTTTTCTTGACTTCTTCTTGTGATACCTCACCTAATTTTCCTTTCCTTTTCCTCACTACCTAGTCTTTTGGCATCCAAGTTCTTCACTTCAACCTGTCAAATGCAATACACAAACTTTCCAAAACTTCCCTTGACTAGATCTTTGGGCTCTGATACCAAAAATTATGTAGAGGAAGGACTTAAACTTGACTCACTTGACACATTTCATCCAAAGATTAATCACATTCAATAACTAGGTGCATCCTAGTTCATCCTAGACACATTGCTCTTGTAGCCTAATGACATTCAACAAGAAAAATCAACATGACAAATGAAATCTTGGATTGTTCAAGCTCTCTTACAATGATTTTTTATGTTTTACAACTCATCATTCCTTTATGAAATCAAATGACACATATATTTTGTTAAACCCTCAAGGAACTAGGGTTTATTCCCTTTTGATAGGGTTTTTCTTATAATAGTCACCCATAACTTCTTGTGGCCAATAGATATCAAGCTAAGATTTTGGAATCCATTAGAGGATTCAAAAATAGAGATTTATTGAATTTTTTAGCATTTTTCATCTTACCAATCAAGAGAAATGATTTTTTTTATCAAAACTAGAAACCTTAGTTTCCGAACAGGGCTGCTAGGAAGATTGACTTATTAGACCAATCAAAAAATATTTCCTTTAGGGATGGTAAGAATGAAAAACACCTGAAATAAAATTATTTTTCCACTCATATACGTTTCAAACCCATACCAGTCCATACCAGGCCATACAAACATGTTTTCTTGCTATAAAACAATAAAAACCTACAATAAATCATGTAAAACAATAAATCTGCAACACAAAGATCATTTCCACAATATTCTTCATTCATTACTTAGGCATGCATGAGGGAAGGAAGCCCAAAAATAGTTTTTTTACATCCCCTTTCATGAGAAAACCTAAAAAACTCCTAAACATGCATAAAATTGTCTTTTTCAATGACATAATTTGCAAATATTCCCACTAGATTAGAAAATACCTAAACATGACTCCAAATGGTCCAAAATGACCTCATTTTCAAAAAACAACACAAATCAACTCAAAAATAGGGTTGGAGAACAAATTCCAAAACTTGACAACAATTGTTGTGGGACGCTCCGACATCAAAGAATGACATTATTTTCATGGTAAGTAAAGATTGTTGCATAATGGAGGCTGTTGAGCCTAGAACTGTGTGGATCCTAGAAATGGGATAAGAATTTGAAGAGAAACTAATAATTGGTTTGGCTAATCTTATGTTGAGCAAGCCTAGGAACACCTCTAAGGAGAGGTATGGAACATACGAAAAAAATTGTATGCAAGTACACATGGATGAGAGGTAAAATTAGGTAAAGAAAATAGTTGATAAAATGACTAAATGCTCAATTTGTGGAGGAAATGGGCCTTACAGAAGAACAAGTAGAGAATAGTAAAGCCACGTCTAGTTCACTGAGAGGATCATCAAGTGTCAGGAGATCTAGTAGAACAACTACCACTCCTCTAGTTGCCCCAAAGTCCTGTTATCTCCTAGAAATGCACCCTATGCAAAGTTATGAAAAATTGAGCTTTCTAGAGAAACATGGGATCATTTCAAGGCTGTGGGTCACCTAAATTTGAGATGAACCTCTGGATAAGGCCGGCTCCTAACTGGTAATATCACTTAACTACTAATCTTCATAAGGAAAAGGGAGAAGGAGTACATGAAAATGAAAATTAAATCCTATGGTGATACACCAAAGTTGTTCAAACATGTAAAGCTGCTAACACACAATTTTCAATCAACTAATAAAAGTTGATATGCACAACTCAATACTCATATGATACTGCATAAACATTTCATAAGAAAGCTACGATACATACAGTCCTAGAAGGATGATAAATTCTCCTCACAACTAAAATATGTTTGCATCACCAGCATAACCTATAACCTACAATATACATATCTCCTCTGCTTAAAAGTGCTATTAATGAGACATATTAACAAGGAATAAGAAAACTCACATGTAAATTTATCAATCATCCAACACACTCAATGAAACAGATAACTAAGAAGGAAAAAATTGCTTTCTTTATTGATCTCCAAAAGGGAAACTCTACCATACAATGCCTATAAATGAGTTACAAAACTCAGTATTCTCCTCTAAGGACTCATAGAAGTCACAAAGCAGAAAATATGCAAGGAAGAACTCCCCCACAAAATGAGGAAAAAATGCCATTTATACGAAAACTAAAAAAGTGTCGCCCCTTTGTTTTAGGGTTTACAAAAAATTAGTTTTTTAGAAGGGTCGACCTTCAAATATTTTGAAAATAAAGTTAATGCATTCAATGTGCATCCCCGTGTCTATGTCGGTGAAAGATTGCCCTCAGGAGTAGCCCTTAAATCTTTTGGAATACAGTTAATTTACTAAACTCTTGCCTCCGTGTCCACTCTCGAACTTCCTTGAAGAGCTGCCTTGAATGTTCTGCAGCATTATCATTAATGTCGATCCACCTTTGCCAGTAGACATCATAGCTATCACTGAGACACACAGCTCCTTCTTCCTTTTTGCCTGATTCTCGCTCTAGATATTTTTTCATGTTGACCCCCCCTTTCGGCAAGCAGCGTCAAATTTCCTCGTAGATCCCCACAGACGATACCCTTGTATGCCAAATCGATCCATCATTTTTTATCATAGAGCATATCCATGTCGCTTACATTATGTTGATCTTCTTCATATGGGTAGTCAATCAGTCAAATGGCCAATGGTTCGCCTTTAGTTCTCTCTGATTGGTTGAACACATGCTACATAAGATTCCTAGGCGGTCAAAAGCTATTCAAATTGAATCGCATGTTAGTGAGACACTAGTTGTGTCTCCCCGATGCGATTAAACTCCATAGGACAGTCGGCATAGCCTAGGACAGTTGGCGAGACTTCATATCGAGCTGCAGGAGTTATATCGATATCCCAAAATTGTCGCTGAGACAATCGCATTCGGCAAGAAGTCATAGCGGGCGCTAAGAGTCATACCGATATCCTTTTCCATTGGCAAGCTCATCGCTATCAACAAGACTCCCCTTAGTCGGTGAGACATTATACTGAAGCCCCCACCTTTCGGTGAGACTTCCATCGGTTGGTGAGACATCTCCCCGAGCTCAACCTCTTTGGCAAGAGTCCACCCTGCCGGCTAGACATTATATCAATATCAATCCCTCTCGGTGAGACCTTACTCCATCGATGAGACCTCATGCCGAAAGCATAACCTTTTGCTGAGACCTCCATCTATTGACAGGACCTTATGTCGAAGGCAAAAAATTTCAGTGAGCTGAGACCACTTCGGCAGGACCCTAGCGGGTCAGGAAGACTTCCCCTGAAGCAAACCCCCCTTCGCCGAGACTTCTTCGGGTCGGCGAGACCTTTCACCGAGTGCATTCCGCTCTCCCCGAGCTTGAACCCTTGCATTTCAGTGAGACTCCCACTGGTCAGGAAAACATCACACCGAGCCCCCTTTCTATCGGCGACACTAGTCTTGTGTACAACCGTCAGCGAGACTTCTTCCCAAGCAAAGAGATATATAAAAATCATGGCGATTAAAATGTATGTCTGACCGGTATATTTCAAATGAATAGAACCAGTGCTAGTCAGCAAGACAACAGGAGGGTCTCAACAACTTTCTTCCTTAGGAGTTTTATGCCAAATCTAATCAGATGTATGATTTAACCCTTAACGCAAATGTTCCTCCATCTGGCCTTCATAAACACCTGAAACATAGGTTGCCCTACCTGATTGAGCCCACGAGTGAAAATAGAGTAACATTTCTGGCAACCTCAGCTGGATGTTTGCCTGCTAAACATGCAAACTAGTAGCCTAGGCCTATCCATTGGGCATGGAGTCATTGTTCTTCTCTTCAAATTTTTGAAAACCTTTTAACTCAGCTCAAACCACACAAACTGAAAGAAACTACTACAATTCTATTGAAGACAAAATCTAAAAAACTAGGTGCAACAACTGCACTTATTGAAAAACATGACAAAACTAAAAATGAAATGTGCCATGGGGCACTTATTGCAAGCAAAAAACTAAAACTACAACTACTCTATCCTACACTACCCAGTAGTGGTAGTGATCAGACATAACCGTTTACTGGTTTTGAGAAAAAACTGCCCTTTCTCACCAACATAGGACGTGCTTCTTGCTTGAAAATTGTCCAACAGTGATGAAGGAAAAGTAAATGTTGAGTGCATAGATTAAACACCTCTCCAATCATGAAAACTACCTCCCTTTCTGTGTTAGACAAGAGGTGCATGCAACTGTTTTGAATAGTTTGAGCAACTTGCATTAATGCCTTTTGATGCTCAATCTCGTGCTCTCAAGTAGGTAATTCAAATGGCAACCCCTTTTGAGTGCCTCCTAAGTGTGCCAAGTGTCTGATAGGACATCCCATTGTTGACACCCAACTTGTAACTTTCAGCCCCTTGTTGATCTCTAATGACTTCATCTTTTCCTTGAAAAGATGCTGATTGGAGGTAATATGAAGGTTGTTCATTGGCTGCTACAGTTTGATCTTCTTGAAATATTTTTCTATTATTTTTTATAAGAGGATCAACTGTTCTTTCTTTCAACTCTGTAATGAAAAAGGAGTCCTGCTTCTTTGCATCATGTATAATAGTCTCTAAAAAGAAACCATTAATGTTTTCGATGGTTGGATCTTCTTGACTAAAGAGCTGATATCCTTGTTGGATAACTGAAAACAAATCTTCAAACTGTGGTTCCTTATGCTCTTTTTCCATGACAAAATATAACTCCTCAACAAAGTGGGGCAGCTCATCAAATAATTTCATAGGCTGCAAGGCATTATCTTCTACAACTTTTTCAATAGTCTCATTGATTTGAATGGGTTGATCACATGCTTCCCTTTCATATGATACTAGCTCATCATCTATGTTAGAACAAAAAGCTTCTATGATATCATCTAACTCATAATTTTGCATTAAATCTAGATGAGTTTTATCATTTAGTTTCTCCATACCAGGCATAGATGCTATCATGCATGTGAGATCTTCATCTTCATCAAAAAATTGAGGAAGTTCATCGAACAAGTCAGCAATATTCTCTGGTTGTTCCAAATCAACTGGTAAATCAGGAACCTGCATGCTCTCTTCAGCTTGCTCAACATAACCAGGTAGTTGGTCAAATAAAGAAATTGAATCCTCCTCCTCAGGTAATGCCTTTTCCAGTGAAACTTGGGCATCCTCTATATGCAAGTGAAGATCCTTAATTGGTAATCCTTGCATTCTGCTTTCAGCCATTTTATAAATAGCATAAGAAATTTTTTCAAATGAATCAAAATCTAATGGGTTCAGTAATGAATTTGATTCAACATTGTCTTCACATGTACTATTGTTGTTTTGAGTAGTGCAAACATCAACAACTTCCTGCTCCTTCTGTTCATTCTTTTCCTGCTCTAATCGGTAAACTTCCAAAGCTAAATGCAATGGGTTTACATTTCTAACCTTTTCCATGAGGAGTAAGTTGTCTAGATCAATGGGTTGTTCTTCCTCTACTTTCTTTTCAACATAAAACTCATTCTGTTCAAAACTTGGAACACTGAACTGTGGAAAGTGAAGCCCTTCCTCAAAGAAAGGATTTGGAAAGGTAGCAGCTGGCTGGGGCATTTGAGAAAGTTGTTCTTCAGGAAAGTTAGACTGACTTTGTTCAAATTCTTGTACTAAATAGGATCCTCTTTGTGTCTCAACCTCCTGCTGATGAATATAAACTTGATAAGCAAGCTCTTCCTGCTGCTTATTGACCTCCTGTTGATTTTCAATTTCCTCAAATTTCTTTTGGAAATATAAAGACATATTCTCCAAACTCATATTATCAGAATTTTGAGACTCATAAGAAAAATTGCTTTGCTGGTAAAATTTTGTGAAATAAGTAGCATAACTGCTTTGATATGGCAGATTAGAAGGTATATAGATAGTATTTTTGTAAAATGGTGAATGGTACGACATATTACCATGAAATCAACACTTACCTTGCTGAAACCAGTTACTTTAGGCAGCGGAGTCACTAGATATGCAAATTTCAACCTCTTAAGGTCTGAAAATTGTTGATTGCATATCAAAATCAGCAATAAGATATATCTTCTTTCAGCTGTCTAATTCGACTGTCCCACCAAGCGTGCCAAAATTGTTATCTCCTAGAAATACACCCTATGCAAAGTTATGAAAAACTGAGCTTTCTAGAAAAACATGGGATCATTTCAAGTTTGTGGGTCACCTAAAGTTGAAATGAACCTCCGGATAAGGCTGGATCCTAACTGGTAATATCACTTAACTACTAATCTTCATAAGGAAAAGGGAGGAGTACATGAAAATGAAAATTAAATCCTATGGTGATACACCAAAGTTGTTCAAACATGTACAACTACTTAACACACAGTTTTCAATCAACTAATAAAAGCTGATATGCACAACTCAATACTCATATGATACTACATAAATGTTTCATAAGAAAGCTACGATACATACAGTCCTAGAAGGATTATAAATTCTCCTCACAACTAAAATCTATTTGCATCACCAGCATAACCTATAACCTACAATATACATATCTCCTCTGCTTAAAAGTGTTATTAATGAGACATATTAACAAGGAATAAGAAAACTCATATGTAAATTTATCAATCATCCAACACACTCAATGAAATAGATAACTGAGAAGGTAGAAATTGCTTTCTTTATTGATCTCCAAAAGGGAAACTCTACCATACAATGCCTATAAATGAGTTACAAAACTCAGTATTCTCCTCTAAGGACTCATAGAAGTCACAAAGCAGAAAATATGCAAGTAAGAACTCCCCCACAAAATGAGGAAAAAATGCCATTTATACGAAAACTAAAAGTGTCGCCCCTTTGTTTTAGGGTTTACAAAAAATTAGTTTTTTAGAAGGGTCGACCTTCAAATCTTTTGAAAATAAAGTTAATGCATTCAATGTGCATCCCCGTGTCCATGTTGGTGAAAGATTGCCCTCAGGAGTAGCCCTTAGATATTTTGGAATACAGTTAATGTACTAACCTCTGGCCTCCGTGTCCACTCTCAAACTTCCTTGAAGAGCTGCCTTGAATGTTCTGCAGCATTATCATTAATGCCAATCCACCTTTGCCAGTAGACATCACAGTTGTCACTAAGACACGCAGCTCCTTCTTCCTTTTTGCCTGCTTCTCACTCTAGATCTTTTTGCATGTTGACCCCCCCTTTTGGGAAGCAGCATCATATTTCCTCCTAGATCCCCATAGACGACACCCTTGTATGCCGAATCAATCCATCATTTTTTATCATAGAGCAGATCCATGTCGCTTACATTCTGCTGATCTTCTTCACAGGGGTAGTCAATCAGTCAAATGGCCAATGGTACACCTTTAGTTCTCTCTGATTGGTTGAACACATGCTATGTAAGATTCCCAGGCAGTCAAAAGCTATTCAAACTAAATCGCATGTCGGTGAGACACTAGTCGTGTCTCCCCGATGTGATTAAACTCCACAGGACGGTCGGCATAGCCTAGGACTGTCGACGAGACTTCATATCGAGCTGCAAGAGTTATATCGATATCCCAAAATTTTCACCAAGACAATCGCATTCGGCAAGAGGTCATAGCGGGTGCTAAGAGTCATACCAATATCCTTTTCCATTGGCAAGCTCATCACTATCGGCAAGACTCCCCTCAGTCAGCGAGACATTATACCGAAGCTCCCACCTTTCAGCGAGACTTCTATCGGTTGGTGAGACATCTCCCCAAGCTCAACCTCTTCGGCAAGAGTCCACCATGTCAGCCAGACATCATATCGATATCAATCCCTCTCGATGATACCTTACCCCGTCGGTGAGACCTCATGCCGAAGGCATAACCTTTCACTGAGACCTCCATCTGTCAGCAGGACCTTATGCCAAAGGAAAAAACTTTCGGCGAGCTGAGACCCCTTCGACAGGACCCTAGCGGGTCAGGAAGACTTCCCCCTGAAGCAAACCCCCCTTTGCCGAGACTTCTTCGGGTCGGCGAGACCTTTCACTGAGCGCATTCCGCTCTCCCCGAGCTCGAACCCTTGCATTTCGGTGAGACTCCCATTGGTTGGGAAGACATCACACCGAGCCCCCTTTCTGTCGGCGGCGCTAGTCTTGTGTACAACGGTCGGTGAGACTTCTTCCCAAGCTGAGAGATATATAAAAACTCATGGCGATTAAAATGTCTGGCCGACTGGTATATTTCAAATGAATAGTACCAGTGCTAGTCAGCAAGACAACAAGAGGGTCTCAGTGACTTTCTTCCTCAGGAGTTTTATGCCAAATATGATCAAATGTATGATTTAACCCTTAACGCAAATGTTCCTCCATCTGGCCTTCATAAACACTTGAAACATAGGTTGCCCTGCCTAATTGAGCCCGTGAGTGAAAATCAGGTAACAAGTCCTATGTGACTAAGTTTGTTATTGGAGAGAAGAGGAAAGAGTCTACAAGTACTTTGATGAAGGAGAAAACACCTCTGACAAAGCAGCATAAGATGCTTGTAAAATAAAAGGCCACTCCAACAACATAGAAAATAGGCCATGCAAAAAGGAGAGTAAAAACAAAAGCAACTAAAGAAAAGTACTTGAGAGTGAACATTGATGAAGAAGAAGAAGGACCATAGTTGGTCTAGAAAAGGAAATTTGGAGGTGAAGCAAGTGCAAAGAAACAAAAGATTGACATTGTAGACACTGATAGTGAGGTTGAAGCTGAGAAAGAAAAACAAGGCTACAAAATACAGATGAGGGAGAAGAAACTTGAATTTAACAAAGAGAAGAAGTCACCAAAAGACAAGAAAAATAAGAAGACTCTGGTAAGGTCACATAGCCCTATTAAATTAGATTCCTTATTTAATGGGATTGTAGAACATGAAATGTTAGAAGAGATTGTTGTATTATACACTACTACGAATGATGTAGATAAGGCTGCCATTGAAGAATCAATTATAAAATATATTATTAATTTTGAAGTTAATATGAAGAACATTGAAAAGCAATTGTCTGTAGAGTTGAGGGATGTGTTGTATATAAGAAGATAGGATGTAATCCATGAAGATGCAAAGTTGAGGTCTTTTTCTTTGGAGAAGATTAGTGTACCTCTTTCGGATGAAAATAAAGCCACATTGGCCCAGGTATACAATAAAGAGTCCCAAACAAAGAAAAGGGTAACTACCCTTACAAGAAGATATCAAGATGATCTTGAAAGGATTTGGAATGAAACAATTAAAAATGCTGCAGATTTGGCACAAAAATTAGGTCTAACTTCGGATGATGCAGAGGAAATGCATGATGATATGCTAGCTTTGGATGTTAATGAAGCAAAAGAAGCACAACATGATGATGATCAACATGAGAATGCTACTAAAGAATAGATTGTGTAGGATGACACTCTTTTGGATGTGGAAGAAAATGTTATCGATGAAGAGAACATTGCAGGAAATACCACTGCAGAGGTAAATGCTACAAAAGCATAAAAGGAGGATGCCCCTACTGGACACAACTCACCTCCTCTAGAATCAGAGGTAAATTTAGAGGACGCACAAGGGAACTCAAAGATGAATATTTCCCCAGATAGCTCTGATAAATTTGTGGATGATGAGCAAAAGGATATGAATGCATCTAATACTCAAGAGAAGAAGGATGAGGAGAGATCAGTCAATGCTGAGAATAAATATGAAAATGTAGAAGTCGACATTGGTGAAAAGGAAAAGGCTTTGTAGAAGAAGGTTGCAGAAGATGATGGAAAGACAGTTGGATAATCTTTTGATACCTCCAATTTCAACCGGTAGTATCTTCCCAACTACTTCAACTTCCAATGTAATAGGGATAGGTATATATGGATAATATATCTCCATTGCACAAGCTTCAATTGGGTGATGTGTTTCATGCCTCTTCCCAGAAGGAAATTTTACAATCACATCAGAAGAGTGTAAAACTATTGATGAAGTAGTGAAGGTGTTACAAGAGAGCATACCCAATGCTAGCATTGAAAATTATTTATCTAGCATGGAGAATTTAAAATTTATATTTGATTCATTTAAGGAGTACTCCAGTGGGTTGAAAGAAATTTTGGAAAAGGAGATAGAAAAAAAGATGAATGATAAGAGGTTAATGGGCATAACAAAAAGGTGTGCCATTGCACACACTAAATTTTAGGATAATCTCAAAGATGTACAAGATCGTGTTGTGAAATTAAAAATGTTATTTCAATTTTGTATGAAATGGCCTAGCTCCATCAAAAGCATAAAGGATGAGATGGACTCCATTGAGTCCCAAATTGATAAGGCATATGGTGCCTATGATCTGGAACAAGACATTGACAGAAGCACTAGGGTTGTGATTAAGAATCTGCACGAGCATTTTTTCCAACTGCACGTACAAAAGGAGAAGATAATCATATAGTTTGGTAATCTCAGGTTTCTGGTAAATTCCAAATTCATACCTATCTCTAGTACCTTGATGAGTGTAGACAAAGATATAAAATTGAATCTGGTACCCTGCACTTTGGATGATGGTTAACTTCTTATGGAGTTTGAGACTTTGATTTGTATGCTTGGCCTATCCAAGAAAGGTTGGGAAGAAGGGAAAAAGGACTGGCAAGCACACCTTGAGAAGCTATAGGTGTTAAATACCTCTTCTAGTTGATTATATTTCTTTTTTATGTATTTCAGTTTCTTAGTCAGATTTTATATGAGGATGGTAGAGATAGGGGGAGTTGGTAAAATTTTTGTTATTCTCATACCTACATGTATATATCAGTCAAGGGGAGTATGCATGTAATTTGGTAAAGAGTTTGTGAGTGATGTAAAAGGGGGAACAAAGAACAAAACATATATGCACCCTTTTCCCTTGATTTCAAAGGAAGGGAGTATTTTTGGAGAGAAATTTTTGCATGTTTCCATCAATGACAAAGGGGGAGATTGTTGGAAGTTTGTGGAGATTGTCATTGATATGTATAATGGTAACATGAGTATGAGCATGATTTGTATAGTATGTAGTGTTCTCATTGATGTCAACATTGTATGGAGATTGATGTAAACATCATTTGGTGAAGAATGAGTGTGTATATTGATGATAATCCAATGTATATTTGCAAGAAGGTTTGATCCAGTGTAGACAGTTGAAGTAGAAAACTTGCTAAGTATCAGAACAACATTTTCAGTGTTCAGGACACTTGATATTTTGGTTTGTATGGTCCTCCTTGAGGAATATTCTTTTTGGTTTTAAGGAAATTTTCTTGGATGTTAAAGGATTCTAAATCCAAGTTTTCACATTTTTTTGTTCTCTAGTGAAGAACTTATGAATAATAGAATATCAGGTCTACCAGTGACAGTGGTTACCAGTACAAAATGTATGTTTGGGTGAATTCGCACTTCACTACAGAATGGAATTTGGTCTTGAGGATTCATGGGAGCATTGACAAGTGTCAGGTGTATCTTAATTCTAGGTGGCATGAAGTTTGGAGGTCCATGCATCTATTTGTGATTAATTAGTTGGTTAATTTTGATGTTAGGTCATTACCGGCGCTAACCTAATATAATATGAGTATTGTGGAGTTTAAATAAGTTTTGATTTGTTATGTGGTCTAGCTAATATAGGTCCATGCTAACCTATTTGAGTTTTTCATAATGTTTTTTTCCTGGCACATGGTGTGTGGGTGAAGCTGATAAGTTATATTTTGTATGATACATCTTAATTAGGTCAACCTAATTGATGTTTGAAGTTGAGATGGATATATGTGAGTTCATTTTCATGTTGGATATAGTGGTTAGTGAATATGCAAGTGTATTAGATGTGAATTGTGTGAATATGATGCAAGTGCATAATAGAGTAGAGTGTTAGAGCAGAGTGATGAAGTGTGTTGACAATATGTATTGAGCTTCAGTGGAACTATATTCCAACATATTGTAGATGCATTTGTAACAGTTCATTGTTGTGTGCCACCCCTCTCTTCTATCTTTTTGTAGAGAATGGGGATTCTCTTCTCATGAGTATCTTTATTCTCAAGATAGTCTTGTTGATGATTTTTTCTGCACAAAAACAACTCAGACAGAATATGAAATCATATCTCTCTTGAAAGTTAAATCTCTATCAGCAAGCCTCAAGAGATAACCCAAAGGTCTCTAATGTCAGGTCTTGACAATGCATAAACAACTCAGTGATAAATGTGAAAATGCTGGTAATCACAATGGGACCTTACTACAAGCAAAATATTGAATCTCAATTTATCAGATCTAACAATATGATGATACTCCAATCCTAGATTTAACCCAATAATCAAAGAAATAACAAAAGGTAAGGGTTCAAAGAGATTTCTAAACTGAATATTAAACCTAAGATTAATAATGCAAATGACCAACAAACAAAATGGACCAATACCTCAAAACTAATTTCTACTTAACCTAGATAAATCTGCAATCTTATAGAAATAGTGCAATCTTCTAAGGTGTTAAGATTTTCAAATTATGAACATTCATTCAAACAACCCTATTGTAATTGATATGAATAAACCCTCACAATCGAACTTGAGTACAATGAATATGAAAGTCCAGGCTAACTTTGCAAAGCAACTAAAAATTAGTTGGTTGCGAAAAGTATGGACCAGGGATTGTTGCAACACTTCAAATATCAAATCATAAACATTATTGAATCAAATATAATCTGAATATTAACCTCCTCGAAGCAATTCTAAAGATAGAATAACAAGAACCATGCAAGATAATAAGAAACACAAGTATGGCACCAAATCACAATGTCATTACTTGCATCAAATTATCCAATGTAGCAACAATTCCAACTTTCTATTACAATATTCGCTTCAAATCAACTACTTGCTAACTCTTGCTCTACTTAATTCGCTTCTAACTACCCCTCTATGTGTCTATATCTAAAACTTCTTAACCCTTACAAATGAGGCAAAGTGCCAAATATATAGAACCCCCCAAACATGTCGGCCTAGACAATAATAATAAGGCACAACAAGTCAGCCAAGAGAAATTCAAAATAATAAAATATGCATTAAATGCATGAACTTCATCCAGGTCAGCCTGGGATCTCCAATGCAACTCGAACCAATGCATGGAAAAATAATAGGGAAGCACAAATCTCGATGCAGCCAGTCATTAACTGCCTTCCCCTTTGTCCTTATTCCGATCTAGCATTTCATGAACTTTCAAAAGAACCTTGTCCAAGTTGGCCACAAGTGGTAAAGGCAAAACCCTAAGTCGTCTCTCTATTGATGCAATTTCATCCCTTGACTATTTTACCTACTTATCCCAATCCACCTTATAAGTTAGGTACTTGTCGATGACAACAATGTAGGTGGCCACATCATCCAACTGGTGCTCAGAAATGGAATCATCATTACCTGGGGCATAAACATCATGCCACCACTTCCTCAACTGTTCCAGACTCAAATATTTGGGAGCAATCTTCCTCCTCCCTGTCATGATCTCAAAAAAGGCAATGGAGCCATTATACACATCAGCTAGGGTATCATCAATCTGCCTCCTCTGTTTGTAAATCTTCTTCAACACCTTCTGCCTGATTTGCAGTGCTTCAAACCACTCCCAAGGCTCGGCAGCTCCAGAGGAAGGAAGAATTTTATCACTTATTAACTTATCACTGGTGTACTCCATGATAGTCTTGGTTTTCTATAGTAGGATATTTCTATCCTCCCTTACCTAGGCCAACACATCCTTCAACCAATCAACAGCCCTCACGACATCCTTCCCTGTTGAAAAAATATCCTTGATAGCTTCATTACCTTTGGTTCGCACCCATTGCAACCAATTTGCAGTGGAAAGAGTGGAGGCTTTCATCTTTTCTAGCTCAGTGATAGTTTCCTAGGGTAAAGGATGTGCAAAATAAACATAAGGGTTAATAGATTGCAGGGTCTTCATCAGATCCTCCAAGAATTTCCTAAGATTCTCATTTTCCTTCTTTAGCTCCTGCTTGGTTTTTATTTCTTTCCTCAGTCTGCCCAAGATGATTGCACTCGACCCCTCATAACCTTCAATATCTTGCTCAATAGATGTAGGCCCTAGATTGAAAGTCTGAACATTGTAATCCTTTCCAACCACATCATCTCTGTTTTCATCAGGAGCAAGGGTGGCAATATGAACAACTCTGTTATGAGCTTCATCCCTTTCAATCCTTGAGATTACCCTAGCTTTCTTTTTACCTTTATCTTTTCTGATCTTAGCTAGTAGCTCATCCCAATTCAGTGGACTATCTTCCACAATAACCTGTTTTCTCTTTATCTCCTTATCCAACCAACCAGGGACAGTTGATTCCAATTGCACCTTGGTTTGTTTTTCCTCTTGCTGATCTTTAGGTGCCTCCTTACTCACATTCTCTTTCTCAGGAGTTTCATCTATCTTACCTTCCTTTCCTTCAACATGCTCCTCTTCATTCACAGGTGATGGAACCTTCTCAGCATTTTCTTCTCTTGGAGGGGACTTAACCTCTTCATTCATGACTGGTGACTCTACATAAGCAACCAAGAGAGATTGCATTATCTTTTCAACTTCTGCTTTTGCACTATGAAGATCACCTTCATGGACTTCCTTGCCCTCAGTATCTAGATGTTCTTCAACATCTTATGACTCACCTAGTTTTCATTGAGCTTCATGAGCAAAAGGAACATCATCATGTGGTTCCTGATGAGAAACAACCAGAGGAAGGTCAACCTTAGGCACACTATCCTTAGGAGGAGTCATAGAATTCCTTGTGTATACCTTGGCCTTCTCCTCTGAACTTTCAACATTTACCACTGGTGGGGTAGCCTCTTCCTCCCCTATCTTGGAACTTGCCTTTAACAGTTTTAAGACTCTTCTCCTCTTAGGCACAGGAATATCAACCTCAGGATTCTATTTTTCAGTCTCCTCCTTGCCAAATTTCTTAGTCCTTGTCATTTTCTTAGCCTTTTGCCTTCTTTGCTTTTCAGTCTCCTGGACTTCCTCTATCTAAACACCCTTAATTTTAATTTTGAAAGGATAATCCAACTTACCCTTTCCCTTAGGATCATGCTTGGTAGATTCTTTAGAGGTGCAGTGAGGATCCAAATCTACCATTAGCGCATAGGTGCACTGTACACCATCATTTTCCAACTCCCATAGCTTATGCTTTAGCCACATCCTAGTAAATTTGATAACTGGATCCACTAGTTGTTTCAACTCTATTTTTTCTTCTTCCAGCCAATCCACATCACCAATCGATCTGTCTTTTATGGCCTCATAAGCATGATCCTGGATCAAGTTTCCATCATCTTCCAATTGATCAGGAACCGCCTTTACATTATACAATCGAACTGACTCAACTAGAAGCCTGGAGAATTTTTTTTCCTTACATCATATTCATCACTGCAATAGGCCCAGTAGTCTTCTAGATCAACCTTATGGCTATATTCCCTACTGGCCTTCTTCTGGGCTTCTCCTATGATATCAAACCTGGATCTCTTGGAGTGAAAAGATAGACCAAGGGTACTCATTTCTTCTTCTGAAGCTTGGGCAAAACCAATGGAAGGACAAACCTCTCCAGTGACAATCCTTAATGGGAAATCTCCACCAAAACCATTCTTATGCTTGTCCCTCTTGACAATGGCATCAAAATCACAAATCTGCCTAGTGACCTCCAATAGTAGAATGTGATCGGTAGTGCATCTTGGAAGTCTGTATGGAGCTATTTGGAAACCATCAATCCGAATAAAGGAGGAAGTTGGGAACTGAATAAACCATGCTCCATATTTCTTGATAAGTTCCTTTGTCGGATCTGAAATCCTGACATGTTTTGCACCTTGAAGCAATCTAGTGATATGCATGGTGAATGCATCATTCACCCTCCTATAACTTGAGCTTCCTAGATGTAACTAAGGGTAAACCTCATAGATGATATCCTTTCCAAAGATTCCCCTTGTGCTCAATCCTTTGTAGGGGTGGAATCTTGCAAGTGCATAGACCGAATATGAAGTCATTGTGAAGTTCTTTGTTTGCAACACATTGGACAACTGCCTGTGGATTACTTCACTAATGACCCCTGCCCAATGGTAGTTAATCTTCTCTTGCTCCATCTTTACGATCACATGGCACATCCAATTCTCGAACATTCTAGCAATCTTCAATCCAACCACCCTACTAAGAAACGTGATGGCATCATAGTACTCCTCCTTAAACTTTGCTCTGAATAGCTTCTTAGGCAACTTGGAGTAGTGTGTCTTGGGCTTCTCCAGCCAGGAATTGATAAACTGTTGTGACTTCACATTCTGTTCATCGTAAAACTCCTGAGTTGCCTTCAAGTTGAATCCCACCACATGAGATCTATCTGGCATATCAAATGTTTGAGCAATGGAAATAGGGTTGAGATTTTCCACCACTCTCCCTTGAGGACCAATTATTCTTTGTGTGTCCTGATCATAGTGCCTGGCACACTCAAGGATCAGCTCATAACACTGCACTGTAGAGGGGAAACCAGCAACATGGGACAAGCCTAATTCTTTCATTCTTCTAGCCACCAAAGGGAGGTCCTAGGCTGCCATTCTTTCCTTAAATTCCTCATAATCCCAGAGGCCAACATTTGTATCAGTCACCTCTAACCAGACCAATGTGATCTTACTCTCAGGGACCTTGCTCTTGATGTCCATTTTAATCTTTTATGCATCAGTCATTGAAAATTCATCCACTATCGTACTTGATTCAGCCTGCGTTCAACATGAAAATCATAGTAAAAACCATAGGAAGGAAATGTTAATCCATCAAAACACCGTTAGAATAAACCTCATAAAATCAAGGTGTAATTAAAACTCATATAAAATGATCTTGGTAAACTTCGGGTTTCAGGACCACCTGCGAAATCTGAGCAAGAGAGGAATTTTGAGAAATTTCGGGCCAAACAGATTCTAGCAGAATAATCATGAACACACCTCCTAACAATTAAATCCAATCATTATAAATCAATAAACCACATTGGAGATCACTAGAAATCATGAATAAATCATAAAATGCATCATAAATCATTAATAAACTATGCCATTCCATACTTCCTTACATTTCACCAAATTTTGGGAAAATCTGCCTGAGACGGATTTCCGCGAAGCCAGAGACACTTCATAAACTTCAGAAAAAACAGGGGGTCAAGGACCTCGGGAAAATCCGGCGTCAACGGAAATCTGCGGATAAGGTAAAACTCTGAAAGCACACAGATTTCGGGAACTCAAAGGAAATCAAGAAAACAGAGGAGATCGGGAAAATCTGAGGTCAATGGAAATCCGCTGAATGTATGAAACTCCGAAAGTGATAGTAGATTCCAGAAAAGCAAAAGAGATTGAGGATATCCACCAGAGGCGAATTGTCCCGAGGGAATGAAAAATCCCAGACTGAGGCCGAAAGTCGGATTACGACACAAAATCACGATTTCACTCATAACATCAAATTGATCATGAATTTCAGAGGTTTAAGCCTAGAGAAAATTAGGCATGGACCTTCCATAGATTTTCTCAACATTCTAAGCCAATTCGAGAGTACGCTTAAGATAAATGATGATGCCCTAAATTAAACCCCACAGATCCACCATTAAAGCACATACGAGCTTAGAATTAAATTTTCAACTGCCAAAACCCTACTAGGGACAACTCATGACTTTCCAAGCACGACCCCCCACAATGTAAAGAAATAGATGAGCTCGGGGCTCACTTGGAAAACCATAAACCAAACAATGCTACGCAACCCTAGTCACGAAAATATCCAAATAACACAGAGAATCAAACCCAAGTAAGCTTTATAACTTCAGAGTGCTATCTACAATCATCAATGCGAAGTAGGGCAATCAAAAACATACCATTATGAAGCGAAAATAGATCCCAGAATTAACAAATGCAAAATTCAATGGCATCCACAAAGAAAAGCGACATGAATGCACCGAAGAAATCACCAGCAAATTCACAATTCACAGACTCAAAGCTTCAAATTCACTAAGTACTCACAAGAATGTGCTCCTTAGCTCGAATGACGGCAAGCAATGAGCATAATAATGCAAAAGACTTCAAAAAATCAGGTTAAATACATTATTCAAAGCACATATGAAGACATTAATGCGAACGACAAAACCATCAGAAAACCCGGGAATCAGACAACAGGACAGAATCCAAAAAAATCCAGCCCACGTGGAAGTCCACGAAAACCAAAAATCCCGAACAATAGTGCACAGCCGGAGTCCGAGCGAGATCCGGGAAAATCCGACCAAGGCGGAAAATCCCAAACTAAGCCTAGAACTTAAGATTTTCAATGAATAACTTAGGGGAATCACAAAGGCCATCAAAATGAATCATTAAGCACATGCCAAAATAAGACAAAACCTCAAAATGAAAGGGCCAAGACACAAACCAAAGCGAAAGAGGGTCCATGCCTTCAGCGGGGCGTGTGTGCGAGAACTGCACAACAAATGGCGACTTCTGCTGGGAAAAAGCTCTAGAGAATTTGATGACGAACAAGAATCAAGAACCTAGAATCTTTGGTTTCATTCCCACTATTAAACAAACAAATCAAAATGCAAAGATTTAATGAATCAGAAACAAAGGATAGACCGAACCTTCCATAAACTAAAAATCCAAGTGTGTGCATATGAGTTCATTTCCCTCCTGAAGCTACTGCGAGAACTAGGCTTGGTCAAATCAGGCTACGTAAGGGTTCTGACTTCAAAAGCAACCTGGATAGAGCCTCGCTGCCAGTCAAGCGTCCATAGCCCCGACAAGGTTATCGTTGTGACTCTCCTGAACATAGCTCTATTTCCAGCCAAGCGTTTATAGCCTCGATAGATATATTCAGATACCCCTGATGAGTTGAATTCCTTCTTTTGATTTTCAAGATCTCACTTTTCTTGCTTTTGATATTCTTTCTGTCACTTTTCATTTTAGCCTGTGAACAATGAAGTTCACACTCAGGGCTGAGAACCATAGTGGCGTTGAAGCAAAAATAAGATTTTTCACCTAACAAAACTTCACCAGGATTTCTACAGTAACATCAGGATTCTTAAGATATATGACAGATATAAGATTTCAAAGTACTTCAAATTCAAATCAAAACCAATGACCCATCTTCTATAAATCAAACATTGAGATTGTTGGCAATAGCAAAGACTTCAGCCATCCTTTCAAGATGCAAGACTACAGTCCACCAATAGAATACTTAGAACAATTCCAGACTAATGATATGTTTTCTATGCAGGTGCAACACATCCAGAAAAAAATAGGAAAACCCTCAAAGAAAGAGCAAAGCAAAAACAAAACCAAACCAAAAGAAAACCTATACTAACCAAAACAAACAAAAGCAAAGTAGAAAGGGAAACCTACTCTAACCAAAGCAAAGCAAAGCAACAAAACAGAAAGGAAACCTAATCTAACTATATACAAGACAGGAGTTGAAGACAGCTCAGGACTCAAAATAATGCTTCAAATACTGCCCATTGACAGGCAGTGGGATATCTTCTCCAATGAGAGTTTTCAAACGGAAAGCATTATCTCCCAGAATTTTTGAAATTCGGTAAGGACCAAGCCAAATTTTATCAAATTTTCCATGCTCTCCCTTACGGTCATGGGCTTTATCCCAGTAAAGAACCAAGTCAGAATTCCTAAAATCTTTAACCTTGGCTCTTTTATCAAACCATCTCTTGACTACCCCTTGATGTTTAGCAAAGTTTTCCAGGGCTTCGTCTCTCTTTTCCTCGAGATGTAATAATTCAGCAAGTCTAGCCTCACGTTTATCTCCCTCATCATAATAGTCATTAATGAATTACAAAGTGGGGATCTTCAACTGAATGGGAAACACAGGCTCTAATCCATAAACCAAGTGGTAAGGTGATATCCCTATAGAAGTCTTATGTCTGGTGCGGTTTTCCCAAAGAGAAAATCTAAGTTGGGTATGCCAATCCTTCGGATTTCTTTCTAACAATTTGCAGAAAATAATTAGAAGATTTTTGTTGGATGATTCAGCTAGACCATTACCTTGAGGATAATAGTTGGATGCAAATTTAATGATAATCCCATGATTGAAAGCCCAATTAGAGAACTTTAATGACGAAAACACAGGACCATTATCACAAACTAAAGACATAGGACATCCAAAATGATTAATGATACCTGATTCGATGAAGTTAATTACCACCTCTGAAGTGCACTGCTTGTAAGCAAGAGCCTCAGTCCATCTTGTAAAATAATCAGTGACAGTAAGGATATACTTGTGACCAGCAGAAGAAGGCAAATTCATGGGACCTATGAAGTTCATCCCCCACTGTGCAAAAGGTTTTACCTCGAAGACTGGTTGGAGTGGGAGTGCTGCATACTTCTCTCTGGTGGCCACAGTCTGGCACACATGACAAGTTCTGACATAGTTGTATGTGTCATTGAAGAGTGTAGGCCAATAGTAACCAGCTCTGAGAATCTGGTTTGTTGTAGAGGGTGCTGACCCATGGCCTGTACCATATCTATCATGAAATTCCAACATCACTCTGTCAGACTCTACCTTTCCTAGGCACCTTAAGTACACACCCTCATGATTTCTCTTATATAGGACAGCTCCTTTCAACATGAAACTATCACTCTTTAAGCACAACACCCTTCTTTGTACTGAATTAAGATGATCAGGGCATCTCTGAGTCAGAAGATAATGGACTATATCATCGTACCACTCACCAGGAGAAACATCCTCTAAATTATAACTCTGACCTGTAAGGTCAGGGCTAGTCTCTGCCATTGTCTTTGTAAGTCCTTGCCCTCTTACCAGCTTCATGGGTTGAATCTCAATATCATACTCTTGTAACATAGTTACCCACTTGGCTCTACGTTCTCCCAGCTCATTCTACATCAGCAACAGCTTAATTGCAGGATCAAGAACTATAGCAAAGATTTTGTTTCTAAGGACATAATGCCTGAATTTCTTTATGGCTCTAACTAAGGCATAGGCCTGTTTTTCCACACTTGGGTATCTCAGTTCTACATCCTTCAATGGTGCACTCATAAATGTGATGGGATGTTCATTGCCTTGGTCAGATTTTTGAGTCAACATAGCAGCATAGGAATGGTCAGAGGCAAAAGAATATATATAGAATGGTTTAGCATAGTTTGGACTTACCAAAATAGGAGTTTCAGCAATAGCCCTCTTTATCTCTGCAAATGCTTCCTTTGCTTCTGCATTCCATTCAACTTTGGCCTCTTGTTTTAACATTGCATTCAGTGGTTTAACTATCTCTGCGAATCCAGTGATGAACTTCCTCACAAAGTTGATCTTACCAAAGAATGATTTCATTTCTTTCTTACTGGCAAGTGGTGGGATCTTAAGAATGGCCTCTATATGTTCTAGATCAATTGTAATTCCCTTCTCAGAAAGAACATGCCCTAACAATTTACCTTCTATGACTCCAAAGATGCATTTCTTTGGATTGAGTGTTATCCCAAACTCTCTACATTTCTGAAAAACTTTGCACAAATCTAAGAATGTGGCTCCAGCATTAATCAAGCCAAAGGGAATCCTCTTATAGGAAAAAGTGCCCCACTTGGTGGTAAAAGCAGTCTTGTGTCTGTCCTCATATTGTACCATGACCTGGTTGTATCCTGAATAACCATCCAAGAAGGACATCATCTGCGATCCATTGACAATCTGGAGCACTTCATCTAGTGAGGGTACTGGATAGTTATCTTTCTCTGATGCTCTATTTAGGTTCCTGAAATCTACACATAGCCTGATTTCACCATTTTTCTTTAGTACTGGAACCAAGTTTGCAACCCAAGTAGAGTGTTTGATTGGAAATATAATTCTTGCAGACAACAATTTATGTACTTCCTTCTGTATTATGGGTTCCAATAAAGCATTGATGGTCTTTTGCCTCTATCTGAAAGGTTTTACCCCTGGATTGAGAGGGATAGTATGGGTTATGATCGATGTATCATAACTTTTTAGATCTTCATAACTCCAGGCTATCACATCTAGATATCTATGTAGTGCATCAATGATTCCTTGTATTTCTTCTGGAGTGCACACTTTGCCAATAAAAATATTTTTGACATCATCCTGAGTTCCCATATTATATTTATCACACTATCCACTAATGGACTCTTTCCTAGTATCATGTTCTTGTTCCTTAACCTTGTCTAGATCAAAGATCCTCTCTAATTACACCATTCCCCTGGGAATTGTGTTGGTCTCCAGATTAATTACCCCTTCCAAATCTATCTCAGCTTCTTGGAGCTCAGTTTCATCAATGATTTGAGAAGAAAAGACATCAGTTCTAGTAATGAAATCTAAGATATGTTTGTCATCTTCAAATACCTGGAAGTTGGTGACATCATCAGGTATTGAGGGTACTGGGGTCAGTTCCACAGTAAACTTCTTGAGTCCAGAAAGAGATAGAGGTTGCAATGTACTAGCTGCCTAAGCCAAGGAGTCAGTTGTCTGGTTCTTACTTCATGGAATCAATTGAATGTTGAAGGCATAAAAACCTTCAATGAGATCCCATACTATGTGTCTGTAGTTGGTCATTCTTCTATCATGACAAGAGTATTGTCTCCTAACTTGCTTGACTACTAATTTAGAATCTCCAAAAACTTGCAAGATCTTAACCTTTTTCTTCAATGCCATTAACAATCCATGCACCAAGGCCTCATATTTTGCTACATTATTCGTATAGTGAAATTGAAGTCTATGAGAAGTGAAAAATGTCTTGCCTCTTGGACTAATCAGCTCGAAACCTACCCTAGCTCCTTGTTTGGATTTGGACCCATCAAATCTTAAAGTCTAGCAACTAGCAACTATAGACTTTCCTGCTTTTTCACTTACACTATTACTACTGGACGACTCTTCAGAAGGAATTACTCCTTTTCTTTTGGGATCTTCTTGGACATTCTCGATATTAATTTTGACTGCAGGAGCAGGGTTGATACACTTCCGTATTTGCTCCACTATAGCCTAGCATAGGCAACATTCCAGTTCTAAATGAGAGGCATTATGCACCCGACACCAATTGGGAAAGAGTAGCTCTCCAAAGTTCATTCCCTTTCCCAATTGAAACTGGTCTTCAATGCACTTCTGAATGAACTCTTGAAAACTACCTAACAAGCCTAGCCGATTGTCTTCCGGATCACTATCATTTTCATCTGGTTCTATCAAGACTTCAGTACTACTAGATTATGTTGTAAGGTCAACAGGTGTTGTATGGAACATAAGAACTTCCTCCACATCTGACTCCTCAAAGGAGTTGCAAGCACATAGTTACCCATACTTACTTCTGATATCATAATTTCGTTAGAGGTATTCTGATATTCTATAATCATGTATTTCATTATGGGTTCTCTTTCAATTCTAATATGATTTGGCACTCCCTTCCAGGGAAGCCACATGTGAAAGTGATGCGTCGAGACATATCCATTCAAAGCTCTGGTGAAGTCTCTTCCCAAGATTAATCCATAATCATCAGGGATGTCAGCCACTTGTATATTGATAACCTGCTGGATTCTCGGATCGGAAGCAACTTGCATATGAATCATATTTAACTTTCCTACAACATTGACTTCAGTCCTATCCAATTGTGTAACTTTCTTCTATGAGTTAGCAGGAGTAATACCCATAGCTTTACACACACCAAAAGGCATAATGTTGGTTGAAGTACCAGAATCCAGCAAACAATTATGCAATTTTTTACCAAATATGCAAATAGAAATAAGGAATGGGGGTGTATCTTTCTTTCCCTAAAATAGGGTTAAAGGAGTATCCATTTGAGCGACTTGAGTCTTGTCTTTCTCTTTTCCCTTATCCACAGGGGGGATATGGACCTGGTTATGAGTCTGATTTTGCCTTCCTACTGATTGAGAACTAGATGCTCTATTGACACTTTCGCTAACTGATTTATGTTGTGACATGGAACTTGCATTATAAGATCTTAGGACTGCATTCCCAATGGTTGGAACTCTTAGTAACTCAAATGTAGATAGGCTTACCTTTAATTTTCTGAGCCCCTCTGCAACATACAGGGCCAATTGTTCCTCACTTAGATCAGCAGGGGCATCATTTGAATATTCTCTCACTCTGTCTTTATTTGCATCAGCATTTCTCCCTTTTTGCACATCTGCATGCCCTGGATCTTGTGATAAATATTGCTTGGAAACCTGAGGCAGTGATGGATTATTGCTAGCATTAGAATCTGGAGGAGTATTGAAATTGTTCGGTGGAATGGAAGTAGTAAAGGGGCCTCCAACCTGTGGACATCTATGTGGCAATTCCCTTAAGTCGTACTTCTTGACAGTTCTCTGGAAGGTATGAACTTCTTCAATATAAGCCTCTTCTTCATCTCTGGGACCATTATCATTCATTGGACTCTCATCAAATAACTGTGTCATGTCATCTCCATTGCATACCTAGTCTGCCTCCTCCTCCAACTGGTCAGGTTCCTCTTTAGGTACATTCTCCTTACTTTGAGGAAAAGGAGCATGATTCAGCACCAACACTGGTGAATCGTAAGGATTGGATGGCACCATTTCCTGACTACTTGCATTGTTCTCCACTTAGTATTGAAAAATAGAAGCTGTTGTTTGGAATTCTTGACAATCTAACTCAGAATGTTGACTCATTTTATGGAGCCTACACCATCCTGATAAAGCAGCCTCAGCCAAATATACAGCTCTAGGAGGCTTCTCTTGATTCACTGGCTGATTGATAGACTTATTGACAAGTTGATTAACTAGTTGATCTAGTGGAGTGGGAACTCCTCCATTATTGGGCCCTGTGTTCCAAGTTCTATTTTGTCCTGATGGTTGCCTCCTATCGAATCCTTGTCCACCACCTTGCCCTCTGTCAAATTTTTGACTTGAGGATTGCCCTTTATCATAGTTTTTTCTTCTATCATTATTATACCCTATGTCATTATTAAATCCCCTATCATTATTGTAACATTTGTCCTAGTTATATCCTCTCTCATTATTGTATCCTCTTTCATTATTATATCTTCGATCATGACGTTGCCCTCTATCAAAGTGTTGTCCTTGTAGATTCTCTCTATTCTGATTGGACTGCATATTTCTCTGAGCAACTTACAACTGACTGTTCTGGTTCCTTAAGTAAGTCACCTCCATATTCATCTTCTTTATTTGTTTAGACAATTCATCCAGTCTTTCCTTGTCAGGATTACTGTATGGAGGCTAATTCGCATTATTCTCGAAATACCCTACTACAGCATTGGCATTTAGTGACTGGTTCAAGACTTCAAAATTCTACAGGTATGAAGGATAACTAGCCTGAGGCAGGACATGCAGAGGTTGATTCATGCTTTGCTGAGGATAACCAATTGTGGAACAAATTTGTCCCATGGGAGGTCCTGGGTGAGGGACCAGAGGCAACTGAGGTACCAGATTCATGATTGGAGTATGGTTCGCCAGAGCTTGGTTGAGAGTTGGAACTTGTCTGGGGTGAGCAATGGGTCCTAATGAGGGTAACGGCCCAGACAGATGTTGCCTTAGATTAGTGCTAACTTTCACAGCCTTTGCATATGCATCAAGTAGACTAGCAGGAGGGTTATTACTCCACTTCATAAAAGTAGCTATCAAACTATCAAGTCCCTCATAATAAACTTCTAAAGCAGTGGGCTCATCAACAGCATGAGGGGTCTGCAGTCTAGTATAAGCACGATGAAACCTATTGTTGAAATATCCTATAGGCTCGTTGACCTCTCTCTTAACGTTAGTGAATTGGTGGTATAGCTCATTGGAACTAATGAGAATTTGAAACTTCTGCAAAAAGGTAGCCTCTAACTCAGTCCAATGCTCGATAGACCCCGCAGGAAAATGGTTGTACCAATAGAATGCATCTTCTCCTAATGAATAAGGAAATAATCTACAAGCTACATCCTCATGGTTTATCCCTCTATCCTTAAGGCCAGTTTGAAAGATCCGAAAGTGTTCCTCAGCAGTCCTATTAGGATCGTTGACATGGAATTTTGAACAAAAGTGTTCAGGGTTTTTGGGCATGACATTGTAAACGGAAAAGCTTAATGGAGATAGGTTGGTTGCTAGGAAAGCCATTGGTGGAGGTGGGGGTGGTAATGGCTAATTTATGACTAGCTGAGGTTGCAGAATGGGAATGTCCTTAGACTCAGATGAACCTGGCGAAGATGGGGCTGATGGAGATGATGGAGGTGGATGAGACGATGATGATTCTCCCCTTCTGTTTGTCCTTCTAGACCTAGTAGGGTCTGGTAATTCCTGAAATTCCTCTTCTCCTGGAGCGGATCTTGTTCTTCTTTTGAATCTTTCAGGAGAGATGGCGTTCAAAAATCGATCCAGCTTGCTTATTCAGACCCTCCTTCTAGCATCAATCTGTTGATGATGTTTTCTGCACAACAACAACTCAGATAGAATATGAAATCCTATCACTCTTGAAAGGTAAATCTCTATCAGCAAGCCTTAAGAGATAACCCAAAGGTCTCTAATGTCAGGTCTTGACAATGCATAAACAACTCAGTGATAAATGTGAAAATGTTGGTAATCACAATGGGACCTTACTACAAGCAAAATACTGAATCTCAATTTATCAGATCTAACAATATGATGATACTTCAATCCTAGATTTGACCCAATAATCAAAGAAATAACAAAAGGTAAGGGTTTCAAAGAGATTTCTAAACTGAATATTAAACCTAAGATTAATAATGCAAATGACCAACACTCAAAATGGACCAATCCCTCAAAACCGATTTCTACTCAACCCAAATAAATCTGTAATCTTATAGAAATAGTGCAATCTTCTAAGGTGTTAAGATTTTCAAATCATGAACATTCATTCAAAAAAACCTATTGTAATTGATGTGAATAAACCTTCACAATCGAACTTGAGCACAATGAATATGAAAGTCCAGGCTAACTTTTCAAAGCAACTAACAATCAGTTGGTTGCAAAAAGTATGGACCAGGGATTGCTGCAACACTTCAAATATCAAATCATAAACATTATTGAATCAAATCTAATCTGAATATTAACCTCCTCAAAGCAATTCTAAAGATAGAATAAAAATAACTATGCAAGATAAGAAGAAACACAAGGATGGCACCAAATCACAATGTAATTACTTGCATCAAATTATCCACTGTAGCAACAATTCCAGCTTTCTGTTACAATATTTACTTGAGATCAACTACTTGTTAACTCTTGCTCTACTTAATTCGCTTCTAACTACCCCTCTATGTGTTTATATCTAAAACTTCTTAACCCTTACAAATGAGGCAAAGTGCCAAATATATAGAACCCCCCAAACATGTCGGCCTAGACAATAATAATAAGGCACAACAAGTCGGCCAAGAGAAATTCAAAATAATAAAATATGCATTAAATGCATGAACTTCATCCAGGTCAGCCTGGGATCTTGAAAGCAATTAATACCAATGCACGAAAAAATAATAGGGAAGCACAAATCTCGATGCAGCCAGTCATTAACTACCTTCCCCTTTGTCCTTATTCCGATCCAGCATTTCATGAACTTTGAAAAGAACCCTGTCCAAGTCGGCCACAGGTGGCAAAGACAAAACCCTAAGTCAACTCTCTATTGATGCAATTTCTTCCCTTGACTATTTTACCGACTTATCCCAAACCATCTTATAAGTTAGGTACTTGTCGATGACAACAATGTAGGTGGCCACATCATCCAACTGGTGCTCAGAAATGAAATCATCATTACCTGGGGCATAAACATCATGCCACCACTTCCTCAACTGTTCCAGACTCAAATATTTGGGAGCAATCTTCCTCCTCCCTGTCATGATCTCAAAAAAGGAAATGGAGCTATTGTACACATCAGCTAGGGTATCATCAATTTGCCTCCTCTATTTGTAAATCTTCTTCAACACCTTCTGCCTAATTTGCAGTGCTTCAAACCACTCCCAAGGCAACTCTAGAGGAAGGAAGAATTTTATCACTTATTAACTTATCCCTAGTGTACTCCATGATAGTCTTGGTTTTTTGTAGAAGGAGATTTGTATCCTCCTTGTCCTGGGCCAACACATCCTTCAACCAATCAACAGCCCTTACAGCCTCCTTCCCTGTTGACAAAATATCCTTGATAGCTTCATTACCTTTGGTTCGTACCCCTTGCAACCAATTTGCAATGGCAAGAGTGGAGGCTTTCAACTTTTCCAGCTTAGTGATAGTTTCCTGGGGTAAAGGATGTGCAGCAGAAATAGAAGGGTTAATAGATTGCAGCGGATTCATCAGATCCTCCAAGCATTTCCTAAGATTCTCATTTTCCTTCTTTAGCTCATGCTTGGTTTTTATTTCTTTCCTCAGTCTTCCCAAGATGGCTGCACTCGACCCCTCATAATCTTCAATATCTTGCTCAACGGATGTAGGCCCCAGATTGAAAGTTTGAACATTGTAATCCTTTCCAGCCACATCATCTCTATTTTTATCAAGAGCAGGGGAGGCAATATGAACAACTCTGTTATGAGCTTCATCCCTTTCAATCCTTGAGATTACCCTAGCTTTCTTTTTACCTTTGTATTTTCTGATCTTAGCTAGTAGCTCATCCCAATTCGGTGGACTATCTTCCACAATAACCTGTTTTCTCTTTATCTCCTTATCCAACCAACCAGGGACAGTGGATTCCAATTGCACCTCAGTTTGTTTTTCTTCTTGCTAATCTTTAGGTGCCTCCTTACTCACATTCTGTTTCTCAGGAGTTTCATCTATCTTACCTTCCTTTCCTTCAACATGCTCCTCTTCATTCATAGTTGATGGAACCTTCTTAGCATTTTCTTCTCTTGGAGGGGACTTAGCCTCTTCATTCATGACTGATGACTCTGCGTAAGCAACCAAGGGAGATTGCATTATCTTTTCAACTTCTGCTTCTGCACTATGAAGATCACCTTCATGGGATTCCTTGCCCTCAGTATCTGGATGTTCTTCAACATCTTCTGACTCACCTGGTTTGCCTTGAGCTTCATGAGCGGAAGGAACATCATCATGTGGTTCCTGATGAGAAACAACCGGAGGAAGGTCAACCTTAGGCACACTATCCTTAGGAGAAGGAGTCATAGACCTCCTTGTGTATACCTTGGTCTTCTCCTCTGAACTTTCAACATTTACCACTGGTGGGGTAGCCTCTTCCTCCCCTATCTTGGAGCTTTCCTTCTCCAACAGTTTTAAGACTCTTCTCCTCTTAGGCACAGGAATATCAACCTCGGGATTCTATTTTTCAGTCTCCTCCTTGCCAGATTTCTTAGTCCTTGTCATTTTCTTAGCCTTTGGCCTTCTTTGCTTTTCACTCTCCTGGACTTCCTTTGTCTGAACACCCTTAATTTTAATTTTGAAAGGAGAATCCAATTTACCCTTGCCCTTAGGATCATGCTCGGTATATTCTTCAGAGGTGGAGTGAGGATCCAAATCTACCATTAGCGCATAGGTGCACTGTACACCATCATTTTCCAACTCCCATAGCTTATGCTTTAGCCACATCCTAGTAAATTTGATAACTAGATCCACTAGTTGTTTCAACTCTATGTTTTCTTCTTTCAACCAATGCACATCACCAATCGGTCTATCTTTTATCGCCTCATAAGCATGATCCTGGATCAAGTTTCCATCATCTTCCAATTGATCAGGAACCACCTTTACATTATACAATCGAACTGACTCAACTGGAAGCCTGGAGAATTTCTTTTTCCTTATATCATATTCATCACTGCAATAGGCCCAGTAGTCTTCTAGATCAACCTTATGGCTATATTCCCTAATGGCCTTCTTCTGGGCTTCTCCTATGATATCAAACCTGGATCTCTTGGAGTGAAAAGATAGACCAAGGGTACTCATTTCTTCTTCTGAAGCTTGGGCAGAACCAATGGAAGGAAAAATCTCTCCAGTGCCAATCCTTAATGGGAAATCTCCACCAAAACCAGTCTTATGCTAGAAACTCTTGACAATGGCATCAAAATCACAGATCTGCCTAGTGACCTCCAATAGTAGAATGTGATCGGTAGGGTATCTTGGAAGTCTGTATGGAGGTCTTTGGCAGCCATCAATCTGAATATATGAGAAAGTGGGGAACTGAATAAACCATGCTCCATATTTCTTGATAAGTTCCTTTGTTGGATCTAAAATTCTGACATGTTTTGCACCTTGAAGCAATCTAGTGATATGCATGGTGAATGCATCATTCACCCTCCTATAACTCGAGCTTCCTAGATGTAACTGAGGGTAAACCTCATAGATGATATCCTGTCCAAAGATTCCCCTTGTGCTCAATCCTTTGTAGGGGTGGAATCTTGCAAGTGCATAGACCAAATATGAAGTCATTGTGAAGGTCTTTGTTTGCAACACATTGGACAACTGCCTGTGGATTACTTCGCTAATGACCCCTACCCAATGGTAGTTAATCTTCTCCTACTCCATCCTTACGATCACATGGCACATCCAATTCTCGAATATTCCAACATTCTTCAATCGAACCAGCCTACTAAGAAACTTTGCTCTGAATAGCTACTTAGGCAACTTGGAGTAGTGTGACTTGGGCTTCTCCAGCCAGGAATTGATAAACTGTTGTGACTTCACAGTCTGTTCATCGTAGAACTCCTGAGCTGCCTTTAGGTTGAATCCCACCACATGAGATCTATTTGGCATATCAAATGTTTGAGCAATGGAAACAGGGTTGAGATTTGCTACCACTCTCCCTTGAGGACTAACTATTCTTTATGTGTCCTGATCATAGTTCCTGGCACACTCAAGGATCAGCTCATAACACTGCACCATAGAGGGGAAACGAGCAACATGGGACAAGCCTGATTCTTTCATTCTTCTAGCCACCAAAGGGAGGTCCTTTGTTGCCATTCTTTCCTTAAATTCATCATAATCCTAGAGGCCAACATTTGTATCAGTCACCTCTGACCAAACCGATGCGATCTTACTCTCAGGGACCTTGCTCTTGATGTCCATTTTAATCTTTTCTGCATCAGTCATTGAAGATTCCTCCACTGTCCTGCTTGATTCAGCCTGCATTCAACATGAAAATCACAGTAAAAACCACAAGAAGGAAACGTTAATCCATCAAAACACCGTTAGAATAAACCTCATACAATCAAGGTGTAATTAAAACTCATATAAAATGATCTTGATAAACTTCGGGTTTCAGGACCACCTGTGGAATCTGAGCCAGAGAGGAATTTCAGGAAATTCCAGGCCAGACGGATTCCAGCAGAATAATCATGAACACACCTACTAACAACTAAATCCGATCATTATCAATTAATAAACCACATTTGAGAGCACTAGAAATCATGAATAGATCATAAAATGCATCATAAATCATTAATAAACCATGCCATTCCATACTTCCTTACATTTCACGAAATTTTGGGAAAATCCGCCTAAGACGGATTTCTGCGAAGGCAGAGACACTTCATAAACTTCAGAAAAAATAGGGGGTCAAGGACCTCAGGAAAATCCGGCATCAACGGAAATCTGCAGATAAGGTAAAACTCTGAAAGCACGCAGATTCTTGGAACTCAAAGGAAATCGGGAAAACAGAGGAGATCAGGAAAATCCGGGGTCAACGGAAATCCGCGAAATGTATGAAACTCTGAAAGTGATAGCGGATTCTGGAAAAGCAGAAGAGATCGGGAAAATCCGCTAGAGGCGAATTGTCCCGAGGGAATGAAAAATCCCAGACTGAGGCCGAAAGCCGGATTACAACACAAAATCACGATTTCACTCACTCATAACATCAAATTGATCATGAATTTTAGAGGTTTAAGCCTAGGGAAAATTAGGCATGGACCTTCCATAGATTTTCTCAACATTCTAAGCCAATTTGAGAGTACACTTAAGATAAACGACGATGCCCTAAATTAAACCCCACAGATCTGCCATTAAAGCACATACGAGCTTAGAATTAAATTTTTGACTGCTAAAACCCTACTAGGGACAACTCACGACTTTCCAAGCACGACCCCCCACAATGTAAAGAAATAGATGAGCTTAGGGCTCACTTGGAAAACCATAAACCAAACAATGCTATGCAACCCTAGTCACGAAAATATCCAAATAATGCAGAGAATCAAACCCGAGTAAGCTTTATAACTTCAGAGTGCTATCTGCAATCATCAATGCAAAGTAGGGCAATCGAAAACATACCATTATGATGCGAAAATAGATCCTAGAATCAACAAATACAAAATTCAATGGCATCCACAAAGAACAGCGACAAGAATGCACCAAAGAAATCACCAGCAAATTCACAATTCGCAGACTCAAAGCTTCAAATTCACTAAGCACTCGCAAGAATGTGCTCCTTAGCTCAAATGATGGCAAGCAATGAGCATAATAATGCAAAAGACTTCAAAAAATTAGGTTAAATACATTATTCAAAGCACGTACAAAGACATTCATGTGAACGACAAGACCATCAGAAAACCCAGGAATCCGACAACAAGACGGAATCCAGAAAAATCCAGCCCACGCGGAAGTCCGCAAAAACTGAAAATCCCCGAACAACAATGCACAACTGGAGTCCGAGCAGGATCCGAGAAAATCGGACCAGGGTGGAAAATCCTGAACTAAGCCCAGAACTTAAGATTTTCAATGAATAACTTAGGGGAATCACAAAGGCCATCAAAATGAATCATTAAGCACATGCCAAAATAAGACAAGACCTCAAAATGAAAGGGCCAAGACACCAAAACCAAAGTGAAAGAGGGTCCCTGCGTTCAGTGGGGCGTGTGTGTGAAAACTGTACAACAAGTCCCATGGAATGAATTTCCCTAAACTACCTCAAGGAATAATGCTCAAGTGATAGGGTAAAATGGCGAGAGTTTGAGAATTAGAAATAGCAGGTCACATAGATTTTTTAGACAGAATAGTGAGCTTTCAACCAAAGGACGTCAGCATGGAAAATGGATGATAGTGCAATGTGTTGGTGTCTCATATAAACTAAAAAGTGAGAATTTCATAGAAAATAGCAAAGTGACTACTTTTACTCTAACTGCTAAGAAATCTTGGAATGTGAGAAAGTAACAGAGAATGGAAGAGTTGAATTAAATTAAACTAAGTAAAATTTAATTCATAAATCTAAGGGGAAGAAATAAAATTCTTACAACCCAAGTGATGAAGACTCCAACAAGTAGATATCTCCAACACCTGCACATGTAAGATCAAGGGAAAAATGTTGGCGCTGTTTAGGAGCTTGTCTAATTCAAACCCCTATTTTGGTGTTCCCACCTCCACAGACAGCTAGATAGATAGAGAGAAAGAATAAGTAGAAATGAAATGAACACAAGAGTGATAAAAGAAAACCCGACACAAGGAGGAGAACCTGTATCACAAAATAGAGATGCAATAGATAGGGGATGTGAGAAATCTTGAGATGCTCAAAGATACAAGGCATGAGATAGATATCACCTGCAAGGCTTGCGCAAGCCAAGGAGAGGGACAAAGATGTGAGAGCCAAGAGATTTTCAAAGAGTGTTGTAAGAATGTGAGAGTGCTATTGTAGAAAGTTGTAGAGAGTTGTGCAAGCAAGACAACAAGAGAAAGACAATAGAATGTCCAAGAGAGAATTTAGGAAGCTAGAAAGAAAAATGCCAGAGACTAGAGAGAGAAATAGAATGAAAGATATGGATTTAAAAGAGAGAATGAGAGGGAAAATAAGGTTCCTACGCAGTTACAAGGAATCTCAAGCTGTTACCACCAAAAAAATTAGCTAACAAGTGGCAAGGCATTCGAAAATAGCTATTTGAAAATTGAAATATCACTGCACGCTAGCACAACAAGCGGACATCCATGCAACATGCTTGAGTCCAGACATATCACACTATAAAACAATAGGAATGAGAAAATCACAAGGTTCAACGTAAAGATGACACACAAAGGTAGCTGCTAAAAAGGGGCCCCGAGCATCCTAAGAAGGGAAAAAGGCTAATGCATGGGCTAAAATGAGCCTACACAAATACTAAGGGAGTGGACACTAAATTGGATACTATGAGATAAGATGGATTTGTTGCACATGGGTCTCTTTGTTCTCAAGAGATCACCAGGGGAAAAACTGCCCTTATCCACCTTAGCATGAAGGAATTGTGAAAGAGATGGGTATACGTTGACTTTTACAAGAAACTACTCAATAATCTGAGAGAGTGAAACTTTTAGATTCTTGCCTCAGACAAAGGAGCTCTTGGCCAAAAGAAGGAAGTGTGGATTTAGGACGCCAGCGCGGAATGTTGTCATTCAAATAGTGCGTTGGTGTCCTAAGCAAAAAAAAGCTCAGGAACTCAAGCAGATAGGACAAAGTCTCACTTATTGGCTCAGGTCAAAGGTGTACTAGATGAAATAACCAAACAGAAGGCAGAAACTTAGAACAAAGTACAAGGAGAACTTGGAGAAAACTTACCTTCCACCAGATGTTTGAGTCTTCACTCCAAGCTCCGCTTTGCGACCTACACACAAAAGAACAAGGGGAAAAGGTTGGGGCTATGTAGGGGTCTGCCTCGGTCAAACCCTCATTTTGGTGTTCCCACCTCCATAGATAGCCTTGAGTTGGAAAGGAGTGTAAAAAAATTAAATAAAGTGTGCGGTGAAAGCAAAACCCGCTTCAAGAGTAGAACCCGCACCACAAAGTAGTAGATGAACAAGTAGGAGAAGAGAGTAAAAGAGGGGGAGAGAGTGTGTTACTCATAGGCCTAGACCCTCTCCAGAGTGCATGGATGCACCACTAAGCAATTGCTTGAGAGCTATAGCTGTTGGAAGGACTTCAATCTGGCATGGCTTCGCTTGTGAGAGTGTTGCTATCAAGAAATGAAGAGAACTCGAGATTGAAAGTGTAGAGAAAGCTTTTTTGAATGGCTGGAACCCCCAAATGAGGGTCAAGGAGGGATTTTTGTTGCATGCAAGGGCGGAAAAGAGTCGTTACACCTGAATCTCGACTGCTAGGACACGTGTTGTGAGAGTCAAGATTCGAGATTCCCCATTTCAAACTCAGAAAATGACCAGGATGCTAGCGCGTTGCGCAGACGTCTACACGCCGCACAAGCATCCAAGGCCTAGATTTTGGGGAAATGTGTCATTAGGATTTTGTTGCTATGTCATTAGTCCACATGGAGTCGAAATCGCGAGACTCTGACTCATGGAATTTTTTTCATTAATTCCCTAAGGTGTCATAAATGCTAGGAAAAAGTGCAAAAATGTGAATTCCCTTAAGTGCAATTCTACGACATTACATTTTCCCCCCACTTTAGTGGGCTTGATTTTGAAAAAATCAGCCACACTAAAGTAGAGAAGAAAAATTCCACCTCAAATTTTAAATTTTACAGATTTGTGCGCCAGGAAAAAGGGGGCATTAAAGGCCACCAAGGTCGAGCTAATTGGTACTGAAGGTTCTCCCAGCAACCAAGCTCAATAAGCAGCCACAAGGCGGTTGTAAAAAATCACGCAAAACTTTAACTTGCAAAACTCAAATTTTAGATCAGCTTTGAAAATCAGAAGAAGCTATCACAGCGAGAAGAATGGTCAAGAAAAAGTCGTTGATTCAAAAGAAAAATATGATCAAGAGGTGACTATATGCCCCCTCTTGAGTTTTCCCCCAACTTGGTGGGGTAAATTCAAGAGAAACCGGGGAGCCACATATTCTAGGAAAAAATGGGCCCCGAGGGACCTATATATACCTAGGTGGGCCCCTAGAAGGCTCATTTTCGATATTCACTGTGAGAAAATTGTTGACTTTTGTATGAGAAAATTCAACAAAATACTGAGCAGGAGGGAGTATGAGGTACCTAGGTTGGGGTAGTTGCATGATGACATCACCGAGAGTCGTGACATGCACCAAGTAGGCCTCTAAACCTCATTTTTCATGATTTAAGGTCCTTTTTTAGCATTTTTTATTTGGCGAGGTGCACACGTGTCCATTTTGGATGCTCACATCCAAAATGAGTGTTGTCGTTTTTGTTCCATGCCTTCGTCCCTAGTTTGTGTTGGCATCTCAAAGATGCGTTGTCATCCTCGAGGCATCCATGGATGACAAAGACATATGCGCGACGCACAAAAGTCTTAAAAAAAAATTCTTTCACATTGAGATTTCATGTTCTGACTTAGAATTTTTTACTTTTTTTAGGAGTATCCAAAGATTCGAGATCATCCTAGAGGGCATGCTTACTGACTAGTTCATGAGCAGAGGGACCGTCTTACCGCAAACGAGGTCACCCATCTGGAGCAGGTCAGTCTCTAATATGCATTCACCATGCAAGAGATGTGCTACCACAAGCGAATGTTGACAATGTTGATGGAGTAGTGGGATGCCACCATGTCATCTTTCTAGTTACCTATTGGAGAGATGACCATCACATTGGAGGATGTTTATCATATCCTCGGATTACCCATCCATGGATAGTGGGTGGCCATTGATAACACCTGATCTACACAAGAGCAAGCGAAGGGAGTTCATTACTGTTTGGGACAGATGGACAATGGCCACAGCATGGGCCATATTTACACACACTAGTATGACCAGGAACAGACCACTGCACCACTTTTGCACTGGGTGATGGTCGTGACCATTGATTTTTGGATCACAATAGATAGGAAAGGCTTTCACCTTCATGGGGGCCTCGTCCACATTATCAGAGAAATGGTGGAGCATTGAAAGGTTTTTGCATGGGGGCGCAGCATGGTAGCACACATCTACTAGGAGTTAGGTTGGTACGTTCACTATGAGTACCGCAATCTAACAATGTGCACACTTTTGTAGTTGTGGGCCTTCACCCACATCATGTGCACGAGATCGGTCGATTTTCCCCAGCAATGGCCATATCACATCCCCATGGCCCACTGGTACGATATGATAGGCCAGTGGAGATTCGGTGATTTATAGTTTTGGCAGCTACAATTCGATACTCTTACGGCGGATGAGGTCAAATGGAGACCCTACCGATTTTCCAATAGGTAGATGATGGCAAGTACTTGAGGAACCTACAGTGGGACCATTTTCTAGTAGGTCATCATGATCACATCATTGTGCCATACTACTAGAGTCGGTTCATGCGACAACATGGTCATATACAATCTATTCCTCCAGATGTGCCCACATACACTAGGGCCTACAGGAGCACAGCTAGACCCGGGGATCGCCACTACCCCACCATCACCAATTTTGTTCCCTCAAATGATGATGAGCCCGACCATGATCTACCACCCATGGAAATGGTGGATAATTTCAAGATTGTTGTGGATTTCAAAGGGTGGTTGGATAGGAACTTTACTCTTCCTGTGTTCGGCAAGGGTTCCCCCAAAGGGGATCTAGGACCATAGGGGGATGTTCCACCTCCACCTCCACAAGATAGATGGAGAGGGTGGTAGTAGGCAAGCGAGGAGGAGGCAGTACCACAGAGGCTGAGGCGGCAGAGGAGGTCAGACCCCCTAGCAACTACCCCTATATCATCAATGCCACCTGCACCCACAGTCATAGTGGCAATAGCCTTAGCGGCTCTGAGAGCAACTATTGATGTCAGTGGCGTGGGTCCAAGTGTCGCTCCTCACCCTAATCCCACATGGAAGCCAGGGGACCCAAGTATACAAATCATATTGTTTATATTTTATTACTTTTAGTTTTTCTGTTTATGATGATACATATATGCCATGTGATATGGATTTCTCTCTTTCCTTTTGTGGTTGCAAAGGATGCATAGGGATGGACTGGGTTGATGGCTCAGTGTATTTTAGAGGTAACTCCTAACGTGCTGATCAAGGGGACGGTCCTCGAGGCTTTCCATCTAGTGTTTGTGGGATGACATGCCCACATTTTTGAGTTGGTAGCACACCTGAGGACCACTTACGAGGAGCGGGGAGAAAAGATCATTCAGCTGATTGTGGAGCTCACCACTTTTTGAGGATAGTGTGACCAACTAGCGGGGGAGTTGCGGACGATGCTTGATGAGTGAGATGTGGTAGTGAGGAGGGATGATGCCACTAAGAAAGTGTGTGACACCCTTCAAAACTGCCTCAATGACCTCGACAGGTAGTCGGCAACCGTGATCCCGACAAGTGTTCAATAGCTATAGCAGGAGCTGACAAAGGCACAGATGATGATATGCTTGTTATAGGGAGAGGTTAGAGGGATACAGATGGCTTTTTCTGTATCAGGATCACATTGATCTTGTTGTATGACCACCATGTAGCCCCTCCCTAGACCACAGTAGTAGCAGCCAGAGCCAGAGGGCTCAAGGAGCCATGCGCTGCGGCCATAGGGGGTTGTGATTTTTTATATCATTTTTGTAGCGGGAGATACATACATATATATATATATATATATATTTGTAGATCTTCTATATAGACATATATTCAGTAGCCACTCATTTTTTGATAGTAGTGACCCGATACATGTACATGACATTTGATACACACACACACACACATATATATACATGCATATATATATATATATATATATATATATATATATATATATATATATATGTTTCAGCATCATGGCATTGTATATCTTGATGTTCATGTTTTTTATTTCATGTATGTTGATGTTATGGATGTTATATGCTCATATAGATGTATGTTTACATTAGATGCTAACACGATTTAATAAACACACATGGTTGTATGTTAATTAAATGCAATGATGATCTAATCGCCTTAAAAGATGTAATGTGATACATGGATACATAGCATAGCAAGACACATGTATGTATATTGCACACACACACACGTGGTCACATCATAACACAAATTTTTTTTATGATGTGTTAATGAACAATGCCAACATACACAATGCTATAGACCCTTTCAAGGAGAGAACACCATACACATGACACATGGGACACTACGTATAGTATCAACGAAGATGCATCACATTAATGGGATCTTTTAGAGGTGTTCCATCCATAGATGATAATCCATAGGCACCTGAACCATACACAAAGACAACAATGTAAGGGCCTAACCAGTTAGGACTAAATTTCCCTCTTTGATCAAGCGGCGTATTCACATTTCTCTAATTCTCATAATGAACCAGGTCTCCTAGCTTAAAGGTCCTAGGAAGCACATTTTGATTATATTGTCTTGATAATGATCATTGATAAGATTTAAGATGATCGAGGGCCTGCAATTGCCACTCATCAAGCATCTCTAGCTGATGCAAACGATTAGCTTAGTAGGTTTCATCATCAATTAACCCTTTAAGGGAAACCCGCGAAGATGAAATTTCCAACTCTAAAGGCATAATAGCTTTGACACTGTATACGAGGTTGTAAGGCATTGTTCCTATCCTCGTACAGACATTCATACTATAGGCCCACAAAGCATATGTTAATTGAATATTCCAATCCTTACTGTGTTTATTGACTATTTTACGAAGAATGAGCTCAAGATTCTTGTTAGACGCTTCCACTTGGCCATTGGATTGTGGATAGTACGGCCTAGAAAATCTATGTTGGATGTGAAATTTCTCTAAGAATTTATTTACTTCCTTATTCTTGAATGGCGTACCATTTTTAGAGACAAGTGTAGCAAGCAATCCAAAATGAGAAATGATGTTGTTGAGGAGAAAGTTACAAATAGCCTCAGTGTTCATGGATCAAAGTGGGATAACTTCAACCCATTTTGTGAAGTAATCTATGGTGGTAATGATAAAGGCATGTCCCTTGGAAGGAGGTGATATCTTTCCGATAATATCCAACCCCCATTTTGCGAATGGCCAAGGAGAGGTGTGATTTTGTAACTCTTGGGAAAGTGCATGAATGAGACGACTGTGTTGTTGACATTGAAGGCACTTTTTAACAAAATCAAAGGAATCCTGCTCCATCATTTGCCAATAGTACCCCATGTGTATCAATTTCCTTACCAAGGATTTACCTCCAAAGTTTCCACCCCCAAAGCCTAAATGGACCTCTTTAAGGGAAAGGGGTATCTCTACTTTAGTGAGGTATCACAAAAGCAAGCCGTTATAATATTTTTGATAGAGAACATCAGATAAGATGACATAACATTCTGAAAGCTTTCGTACAAAAGTGTAATCATTCTTTGTCACATCATTAGGAAAGTTTCCAGTCTTTAAGTAGTTATAGATATTAGAGAACCATTCTCTTGAGTCTAAGTGAGAACACACAAGGGCCTCAGATTCAGGCTGATAAAAAATCGTCGAGGTTCGCAGGACCTGAACCACGAAGTGGTATTCTTTCGTATCCTCTTCTGAAGGTACCAAGGAAGCACCGCTTGGCATGGCATCGGTATGTCTATTCTCCCTTCTAGGGATGTTGTCTATCATGAAAGAGGAGAACCGATCAAGAAAGGAAAAAGTGAGGTCTCAATATCAAGAAAACTTATCTTGTTTTGCTTGATAGATCCCCATAATCTGATTCATAATAAGCTCAAAATCACCTAGTATGCAGAGATTTTTTATCCTAAGTGCAATCACAGCACGCAAGCTAGCAATAAGAGCTTCATACTCAACAATGTTGTTAGTGCAGGTAAAATCCAATCGAAAGGATAGAGGGACCAATTTTCCTTCGGGGTATATCAAGACCACACCCGCTCTAGAACCAATCTAACACCTTGATTCGTTGAAAAACATTTTCCATTCAAGGTCATAATTAATTGCAAAAAATATTCTCTTCAGGAAATAAACCCAACCCTAGGAAAGAGCGAGATGAGGGAGCATCTTCCAATTGATTAGCAACTACTTGACCCTTTATTGATTTCTGAGTAACGAAATTTATATCAAACTCAGAAAGAAACATAACCCATTTTGCTAACCTCCCAGCAAGGTCAACACTAGAGAATAGATGCTTTAAAAGGTCATTCTTTATAATGACGTGTGTTTCAGCATGGAGAAGATAGTGTCTCAACTTTTGTGTAGCAAAGACAAGAGCGAGGCATTATTTCTCCATAGAGGAATAACGAGTTTCATAATCAACTAGGATGCAACTAATGTAGTAGACCTCCCTCTCTTTCTTGGCATCGTCATACTGAACCAACAAAGCTGCCAAAGCATAGGGTGATGCTGTGAGGTAAAGCAAAAAGGGTCTATCTTGCATAGCTGACATCAATACAGGAGGATTGGCCAAATAGGCTTTGATCGACTCAAAATATTTCTTGCACTCTTCATCCCATATGAAGTGAACATCCTTCTTTAATAAATGAGTGAAAGGAAGGGTACAATAAGCCAAATGAGATATAAATCTATGAATCGCCTAAATTTTCCCCTGCAAACTTTGTAATTCAATAATATTTCTAGGTGGAGGCATGTTAACAATGGCCTCAATCTTATTTGTGTCAACTTCAATTCCACGGTGAGAAACTATAAATCCCAAAAGCTTGTTGACATCTACATTGAAGACACACTTATGGGGATTGAGTCTCATCTTATAGAGTTGAATCCTTTCAAAGATAAGATAGAGGTTCTTTACATGATCTTGGCAAGTTATTGATTTCACCAAAATGTCATCAACATAGTCTTCTAAGATCTTGTGGATACAATCATGAAATATTAGGGTCATTTCCCATTGGTAAGTTTCTCCAACATTTTTCAACCCAAAGGGCATGAACAAATAATAGAAGGTACCCCAAGGGGTAGTGAAGGTTGTCTTGTACTGATCTTTTGGGTTAATATGGATCTAATTGTAACCCGAGAAGCCATCCATAAAAGATAACAATGCATGGCTTGCATTCAAATCTACAATCATTTCTATATTAGGAAATGGAAAATAATCCTTAAGAGAAGCCTTATTAAGATCATGAAATTCAATGCATATACGAATACGGCCATCAAGTTTACTAACAGTAACGATATTCAAGATCCAAGGGGGAGTAATTGATTGGATGGATAAAGCCTGCTTTCAATAGCTTCTCTACCTCAATAGCTTCAGATTTTCTATTTAATAGGCTTGGCGTCGGGACATAAGACAATGTTGTGAACCACTATGGACTCATCAATACCGAGCATATCCTCATACATCCAAGCGAAGATATCAGGACGAGAATGTAAGAGATTGGAATGTTCATCTACTTCCTGAGAAGAGAGACACTTCCCAATCTTAATTACCTTTTTAGAGGACTTAGGATCAATAGAGATTTTAGTAGTGTCTCCTTTAAGGAGGGAACTATGATCTTCAGGATGGGATATTGGAACATCATCATTAACATTAGGTAAAGGGTCCTCCTCATCAATACTCAAGATAGATTCTCCAAAGTATGCTTGCTTATACAAGTGATACGAGAATCATCTCTTGTGGTTAAAAGGAGGTAACAAGAAATAGGAACCTAGGAATTCCTCAAGTGCTTCATCTGAAGAGAATACATCTAAAGGGATTTTCTTGACCTACTCCCTTTCCTCTATCAATTCGTATGGACCAAGTTCAGTGATTCATCTGAAATCATGTTAACGCTCCACCAAGGTTTCTGCTTAGATTATTCAATAGAGCATCCCAAACCCAAATAACACTTGTGCAGCTTGAACTAGATAGGGACTTGGATTCCTTGCTTGATACATCGTATGCATTTCTTCCCATAACCATATCGATAAGCAAGCTCATATCCAAAATCGTAATGAGTTCACAAAACTTCGGGAGGTGGCGGTTCTACGTAGAGTGTTTCATTCCACCAATGAATGTTGAATGTCTCCACGAGAGCACTCCCACCTTTTTCGCTAGGTTTGCAAACATTAACCTCCTTTGTAGGAGTGGGATTACCCTCTTTAGTATAGGAAGGAGTGGTCTCCTGAATAAGGTGACACTTCTCTTTCTCAACGGGAGTATCATCCTTCTCTACATTAGAAGTACATGGAAACTCTATGCAATAGAGGTTTTCCTTGTATTTTGTGATAAAGAATTTAGAGAATTCCAAGGATCCCCAATCATCACCAATGAAATCATTTGATTGCGAAGGAGAAGGGGAAGACGGGGAGACTTAGGATCTTATACTTTAGGTGGTTCATCTTTAACAATACTCACTCTAGGGACAATTTCCAACGAGGGTATCGACAAAGAACACACCATAGCATCAGCAGTTAAGGATGGAATACAATTCTTGAGAGTGGATATGAGTGAAGCATAATCGATAGTCACTGGTTCACAAAGGTGAACAACTTTTGGATTCACTTTAACCGCAACCACCCAATTGTTTGCTATGAGTTTTAAGGAATGGTGTAAATTAGAGGTTATAGTTCCCATAGCATGAATCCAGGGTCTCCCCAAGAGAATATTATAAGGTAAAGGGCCAAGCATCACATAAACCAAAGTAGGTAACGTAATGGGACCCAACTACAAAGGTAGTATTATTGTGCCTAGAGCCTAACGGTCAGCGTTATCAAACCTGTGAATATACAAGGAAGAAACACCTAAAGAAGATGAATCAACTTTAATCTTAGGTAATAGGTCGATATCACAAATGTTGAGAGTCGAACCAATGTCAATGAGAGTACACCTAATACCGATATTATTAACATTAATTATAACCATCAAGGGATTTGCTTGCTTCTACACATTTGGAGGTGGGAGTTCTTACAGATGGAATGTAATATTCAGTGAATCCACTTGAATATGAGCCAATAGTGCATTAACATCCATGGGCCTAGTGGAGGAAAGCAAGAGAATATTTTTCAAGGCTTCCTGAAGCATCTCCTGATAAACCAGAGCGGTTTGAAGAAAATACCAAAGTGATATCTTAGCCAGAGTAATACGAAGTTGCTCAACAAGATCATAATCACCTGGTGCTTTGATCACAAGTTTAGGTGCTACAGGAAGGCTTGGTTGGGAAGGTGGTAAAGAAGTAGGATCTTGAGTAGGTTGAGATGTAGAATAGAAGGTTGTTGATCCAAGTTTTGTTTGTTTCTTCTTGTGTTATATGTGTGCCCAATAGCATTATATGAAGGGGAGTTGGTAGCTTTCATGAACCTTGATATAGGTCCGATGAATTGCTATGACATGAGATCCCATGGACAAAATAATCCTCCCTATAAGAGGATTTAGTTAGGATCATGTAAATGATGGGTTTCTTAGGGCTCAAAGGAGCCACAGAGACCACTACTACATTTACCGAATCCTTGATTGGTGGGGAGGAAGCTTGCTCAGGAGATTTAAAAATATGGGAAGGTGCTTCTAAGAAGTCATCTAGAGTGTCATCCATCATATCAAAATCTTCCTTAGAGAAGGTATTATCATAAACGTGAAAACATTGTGAGAATAGTCTGACATGCTTCATGTCGGGTTCACCAAAATGTGAGATAATAGGGATTTTTTACACATAGGTCTCTTCGTTCTCAAGAGATCACCAAGGGATGAACTACCCTTATCCACCTTAGCATGAAGGAATTGTGAAAGATATGGGTATACATTGACTTTTATAGGAAGCTACTTAATAATCTGAGAGAGTGAAACTTCTAGATTCTTGCCTCATATAGAGGAGCTCTTGGCCAAAAGATGGAAGTGTGGATTCAAGATGCCAGTGTGAGGCGTTGTCATCCAAATAGTGTGTTGGAATCCTAAGCAACAAAAAGCTCAAGAACTCAAGTGGGCAAGACAAGGTATCACTAACTAGCTCAAGTATGAGGTGTACTAGATGAAATAACTAGATAGAAGGAAAAAACTTATAACAAAGTACAAGGAGAACTTGGAGAAAACTTACCTTTTACCAGATGTTCGAGTCTTCACTTCAAGCTCTGCTTTGTGACCTACATATAGAAGAACAATGGGAAAAGATTGGGGTTGTGTAGGGTTCTTCCTCAATCAGACCCCTGTTTTGGTGTTCCCACCTCCACGGACAACCAAGTTGGAAAGGAGTGTAAACGAAGTAAATAAAGTGTGTGGTGAAAGCAAAACTCGCTTCAAGAGTAGAACCCACACCACAAAGTAGCAAATGAACAAGTAGGAGAAGAGAGTAAAAGAGGGAGAGAGAGAGAGAGAGAGAGAGAGAGAGAGTGTTACCCATGGGCCTAGACCCTCTCTAGAGTGCACGAATGCACTGTTGAGCACTTTCTTGAGAGTTTTAGTTGTTGGAAGGACTTCAGTCTAGCATGGCTTTGCTTGTGAGAGTGTTGCTATTAAGAAATGAAGAGAACTCAAGAATGAAAGTGTAGAGAGAGCTTTTTTGAATGGATTGAACCCCCAAATGAGGGTCAAGGAGGGATTTTTGTTGCATGCAAGATCGGAAAAGAGCAGTTACACCCAAATCCTGACTGCTAGGACACGTGTCATGAGAGTCAAGATTTGAGATTCCCCATTTCAAACTCAAAAAACCACTAGGATGCTAGTGTGTTGTGCAGACGTTTGTGCCTCATGCAAGCGTCCAAGGCCTAGATTTTTGGGAAATGTGTCATCAAGGTTCTGTTGCTCTACTATTAGTCTACATAAAGTCAAAATCATGAGATTTTGGCCCCTGGTATTTTTGTCATTAATACCCTAAGGTGTCATAAATGCTAGGAAAAAGTGTAAAAATGTGGAATTTCCCTTAGGTGCAATTCTGCGACATTACAGATATAAGAATGTATGTGAAATTGCAAGGGGGGAAATTTTATGACATTACACTTTTCTTCTTTTTGTGGGAAATGAGTCCATTAGGATAGTGAGTCTACATATAGTGAGAACTTTTGTAATATCTTATAACCAATTATAATATATTGTGAGCTAATCCTCACCGTGGTTTTTCCCTTTTTGGGTTTTCCACATAAAAATCTAGTGTTCATGTGTTATGTGATGTTGATGGTTGATTTCATGCTTTCCTTTCTTATTGAAAATTAAATATGCTATGTGGAATGAATTTTTAAATGTTTAAGTGGTTTCAGACAATACTGATTCACCCCTCTCTCAGTATTCTGAGTGTTCAACATGTCTTTCTACTTCCTATAGTTGTAAAGACTATAAAAATTGCATTCCTCTCATTATTAGATTAGTTTAGGAATAATTTGCACACACCTTGCTTCCTTTTAGAAATGGGTTCAATATCTTGATTTGAACTACATATTTTACAATAGAGATTAGATTTACCCGACATAAGTATAGATGCACAACTTAAATATTGACTTGATTTGAAATCATTATCCAAAAAAAATAGTATTCTAACTTATGATCTAGAAACCTTAAATACTTATTTCATTAATCAAGATGATCAATACACATTAAATGCAAGCAAGTTAGTATATTTCTAACTAATGCAAGAGGAGAGGAGGTGGTCAAAACATCTAATAGAAGTCATAACTTCATAATATCTAAAAGAAGAAAAAATAACTCCTATGAAAGAAGCTTACAATTCATACCCTATGACTCACTCTAAGACAAGCTTAAGTTAAACCTAGGTGTAGGAAAATGCATATTAAACTAATAAAATGAAACAAAAAATATACCAACACCCCCTTTACATGCAACTAGGTGTGTGGAAATAGGTCCCAACAAATGTGTAGCCATGTTAGGTACCCATACACAAAATATTACCCCCATAGAGATAAAATTCCTCCATTCCCCCTAGGAAAAGAGAGAACCAACCCCCTCTAAGAAAGGAAAGAAGAGTGAGGACTATATAATGCAAGAGCATTCTACACCTACGAACAATCTTGTATCAACCAAAAATATTTATTTTTAGTATATCTATGTTTTACAATTCATTAGTTATTTATTAATTATCTTTGTTTATCATAATTGGATTTGAAAATTGATTCATTAGGAAAGCACTCGAACCAATATACAAAATCCTCCATGCATAACACGTATATTTTAGATCATCGTGATATTTTTTCATACATCAATAACACTTTTAGAGCATGTCCATGTACTAATTTTATCTTAATTTTTATTCTATTAGGTTTATTACTAAATCATATTAAGGAGTTCTATGAGGTGTTATGAAATATTTAGAACCTTGACCAAAGGATAGTCATTTAAAAGGCCTCATTAGTCTCATGGTGGGTCATGGTTGGAGCTACATGAAGCTTGGCATAATATTTCTTATTTTGGGCCAACCCAAGCCTTCTACATCAATTAATTTATTATAAAAGGAGATATAATTTATTTCAAAAGTGAGGAGAGAGAAGCCAGAACATTTGAGGATGGAGTAGTGTCTAATACAATAGAAGAAAGCTATGATAGTAAGATCAACCCAAGGAATCCAACATTTGTAGTTGCACTCATGTTTAATGCTTGATTTGTATCGTAACCTAAGACTAAGGTTTATTCTAATCATAAGCCCTAGCAAAAAAATTGATAGTCTAATTCAAATTGTTGAGAGTCTATATTAATTTCAATTTATGTCATATTACTATGTCAGTAATTAAGTTTTTTTGTGCATTGGTTGTGAGTAATTGTGTAGGGGTTGCATTATTGGATAGTATTTCATTATACCCCTTATTGCAACTACATTAAATTACATTAGAGCTTAGTTTTGAATCCTAGACCAAAGAGAAGAGGGAAAGTGAAATTATACAAGAGACAAATTTGAATATTGAAGAAGTGATAGAAAATATCTTTCAATATGGTGTATCCATAGAAGGTGTCAAAATATTTAGTAAAATAAAGGAGAGTAAAGGTGTCTTCAAGCATTGTAGTGTCGTGTATAAGATAACCAATATCATGATATTTTTTATAAAGCATTGAAGGAGAGGTAGTCATCGTTATATCATTAAAGAAATATTGATATTTTTTTTAGAAAACCTATTGACTAAGAGGCAATTATACAAAGTAAAGAAGAAAGAATAAATAAGCCACCCTAGGAGAAGTGCTAATAGGAGAAAATTTGTTAGAAGGTGTATATATATATGAGAAAATGGTGAAAGCATGATTAAAAATAATTTATGGAGGAACAAGGTCAATATCATTGGTTTGTGAGGAATTCTATTGAAAGTGAAAGAAATGAGTGAAAATAATTAGTGTGAAAGATAAAAAAAATTGATCATAGTAGATTGAAGAAATTTGCAAGTATTTTTATGATTTAAATTTCTTTCATGAAGATGAAATGAATGAATTTGATTCCTAGAGTTAGGGTTACTAGTGTGGAAAATTCCTTGGAAAATAAATGGGGGAAGTTAGAATTGATGGTGAAGAATGTAGTAGATAAGTTAGATAATTTTTTAAAAAAAAGGTGAAAGAAATATAGTTATGAATATAAAAAGAGGAAAAAAGAAGAAAAGTACTTAGAGAAGGAAATATTAATGTTTCAAAATAAAGATGAAGAGTTTGGTAGGATAAATAGTTATAGAGGATGTGTGTTAAAATATCTAACATCAAGGAAAAATGAAGATTTTCTTCCTTGCAAGGAATTAATAATTGTTAGAAGAAAGAAGAAAATAGAAATAATCAAGGAAATATTGAGGATATTATTGATAATGTAGAATAAATGTTTTATATTGTAAAGAAACTTCCATATAAATTAGGAAGTGTTGAAGTAACAAATAAAAGAGTAAGTCATTAGATCAATTCAAATGAAGGGGAAGATATGAATATTATTAAGAACATGCCAAATGAACACAAAATTAAGTGAATTTGAGGTTCAATATGTTTATTTAAAAATGCCAACGATGAAAGATGATGTGAGGGGTATAATGAAAGAAGTTATAATTTATAACTAGTTCAATGATGTGGCTAATGAAATTAGTTTGATAGAAACTGGATATGAAGACTTAAATATTGATAAGAATGAAAGTAAAGAAGAATATGAGAGTGGAAAACCAATTGAAGGTGAAGAAGAAATGATAAGTGAAATTATAAAAAAGATAGTAGTAACATAGGAGATGTTTGCAAAGATGGTGAATCAAAGATAGTTAAAGGCATATATGATTGTAGTTATGCATGAGAGGAATATAGAGCTATAATGAAACAAGTGGAACCTAAAGTAGAGGAAGGAGGTAGTTCAAGTGAAATAATTTAGAAATATGAATCATAGATAAAAGAGTTGGTTTCTAATAAGAAAATGAAAAGAAATAAGAAGGATATAGATATAGGTACAAGATGGGAAGATTGTGGGGAATCACAATATGAAAATAAGGAATTGTTAGCAATGAAGAATATATAAAATGTTTACCCTAAGATTGATATGAGGAAGGATTGGAAATAAGTGTAATGATATAATAGAGAAAGTGAATTTTAATTTGTTGAAAATTAAGAGACTAAGTGTGAAATAAAATTGTATGAGTTTGGGATAGCTTGTGAAAGGTAAAAAGGTTTATTTTGAAACAACCCAAGTTTGATAAGATCATTGAAGAGAAGGTAAATTTATTTGATGAGAAGGATGATAAATAGAGAACAAAATTATAGAGTTATGACACCATTTGTGAAAAATGATAGGATAATTTAGAAATAGGCTGTGATTGATAAAATATATAGAAGAAAAGAGACCTATACTATTAAAGGTGGTATGAAATGTTTGTGTTTATAGAAGACATGAAGAATGGAATAATTTAGAAAGATAAGGTAGATGTACTTTTTAAAGGAATGATAAAATGGAAGAATATAATTGTTGGTGAAAATAAAATAACATAGTGGATGAAAGGGCATAGGACCTAGCTTGATTGGCTAAAGCATCATGTTGTAAGAAAGAGGTCACAAGGTCTAGTCTCCCCTTCATCCTTGTGGTACTGAAGGGCGTGTCGATCACGTGAAAAAAGTTTACCATGCACACTGCAGTTTATAGGGGAGGCTACCCGATTCCTATACTATAAAAAAACACAATAGATGACAAAAAAGATGAATTACCTACATATCTAAGTCGATAGGTGAACCTTAAGTTTGTATGAGGGAAAGTTCAAAGTAATATGCAAAATCTAGATAAAATAGTGATAATGAATTTTGTGACAACATAGTTTGATAAAATGAGTTCAAGAATGAGCACAAAATATTATACGCAATTGCAAAATGTATTGAAAGTAGGGTTAGAGTGGAAACTAATAATATATAAGGAATATAACATAGTTAAAAAATTGGCATAAGAAAATTCCAATGGATAATTGCAAGTTGAGATTGGTGAGTTAGGAATAATATTTGAATATTATGTAGAGTGCAATACAAGGATAATTAGATATGGTGAGACTACATGCATCAAGAGTATATCAATTGAGAGAGAAAGGGAATTAGTTGAAAATTTTCAACAAAAATTGAAGGAAATTCACATGGGTTTCCCTTCCAAAGTACTCCAAAGTACTTTAAAGGAATTAAAATTTCCTTTATTTTCTATCATCCTAATACTTTAGAGTGTGAAGACAAAAATTTCCTTTATGAAAAAATATCTTCACACTCAAAGGGTACAATCTCCCTCTCATTCATACTCCTCTTAACACTTGGTATCATCTCATGCCTTGAGAGATCATCTCCATGCCCAACCCTTGATCTTCTAAGATCTCATCCTAATCATCCAATTCATCTTTCCTCTCCTCATATACATAACACAACCATTTTGAAGGGACCATACAATCTTGAGCAATTTAGCATAGTTATGTTGTTGAAATCAAGTGAGAACACATACAAATCAATCATCTTAGGTCAATCTACACATCAAGGGCTTCAATGTATGTGAATTTCATCAAAATTCACCAAGGTTTGAGTTTTCTAAACCTAATCTAATTGTTGTTTGGTTTTTGTTTGTTTTGAGTGATGTTGTTGTTAATTTCATTCACATTTTAACATCATTTTCCTTGCACACATTTTTGGCACGCTCAATGGGATGCACACCATAGTTTATTTAATCAAAAATTATCTTTTTTGGAGTTGTGTTACATTTTCAGGTTCTACAGAGGTGAACACATGATTGTTTGGGTGGATGTGTTCTGTGAATGGGTGGATGCAACTCTATAGGGGTGATTTTTCTTTGGCTTTTTACTAGCAGGTTACTGTTGATGCCTAAAATTGTCAAGCAATAGCCTTATGGGAAACTCAGTTAATGGGGGGACCAATTGCGCTAAACTGAGTGACCTCCAAGTTTTTAAAGAAGTCGGCTTCTTCTGTATTTGGGAGTTTGGAATGAGAAAAGGAAGCAAATATATAAAATAAAGATCTAACCTAAGGCAATGCGCCAAGATGTAGACGTGGGCATGGTAAATCTTCCTTTCAGATGGGATTTAAGGGTCCATTCAGCAATCTGCATGTCCAAAAATAACAGAAAGTACAGATGAAAATCCTAAGAAGTTCATCAAATAGCATAAAATAACTTCCATACACAAAAACTGAAAAGAAGAGTCCAAGACATGGTCTGAATCAACAAAATTATATTGAAATTATAGAAGTTCTACAAATAAACTACTCAATACAATAGCAGCACAGTATAATGTTTTTTCAATTAGCTAAGAAACAAAAAGGCCGAATAATAATGGCACGGTCTGTGAAACTTAATACACTAATCTAAAAACAATACAAAGGCCTGGTGTCTTTTCACAATTTTCTGTGTATTCTCCAAATTTTGAACCCTTTTTGGGAGAGTTGAAGTTGTATATATAGAGAAGCATCTCACTGCCTGTGAGCCAATAATAGAAAAGATTCCTTGGCATGAGCAATGATGTCCATCGTGATGATTTCCCATGGTCATTGCATCAAAAAATATTTTGAAGCATGGAATGTAGTCGCCTTTGAACCAGATGCATCCCCCTACAAATAATGACTGTGGTCCCAATGCGGAAGCAAAAAAATTCTTGTGCAGACACGTGTCACTAGCCCATAGAGTTAGTTAGGACACGTGGCAACATGGCAGGTCTTGTCATTCATTCCCCCTTTCCTTGCGATGACACTTCCCGCAGAGAAGACACATGGAGAAGTCTTTGTATTGAGTGTTGACTATGGGGTCCACCAAATGATGCCCATGGAATGATGCTACATGGCACACAAGCAAAGCTTAGTAGAGAAGCAAAGAGGAGCGGGCTCACAAAGGCCCACACTGCTAACATGTGGAGACATGGTGGACCTTGGTAGAGTAGTGAGGGAGGAAATATCTACAAGGAGTGCGCGAAGGACACATGGAGCAAGTAGGAAAGACTCTTCAAAAAGGGTCAAGGATATCCAAAGATATGAGGTGTAGGTTGAGGCTAAGCAAAACAATGTTATCAATCCAAAGGGAGCTCAATGGATTTTCAATTCACAGCTTTTGGCGACTACAAAGGGCATTTCACCTGCGGAATGGGAACCCAAAATTTTTGGTTTGAGGACTAGAGCCTTATCCATTGGGAAACGAAGCTAGAGCTTTGAGAGTGTAGTCTGTAGAGGTAGCCAATCATCCTTGGATGGTATCAATATGGCACGCAAATTATCTTGCAACTCGTGCAGATCGATTACTTCTTTGAAGGGCAGCTTCATGGATATCTTGGGTCCAGACTCAAGTTGAAAGAGAATATGCACTATCTAATGGGTGATGCCTTCAATGTCCTTAACAGTAGGGGGTTGATTGAAATGCTAAAAGGTAGATAAGTCCTATTGATTCTCCTTGATTTTTATTGTGATATGCTCTATTGTGGTCGTCAAATCATCAAAAAGAAACAGGAAGGGAAAGCCCACCTGAGTCAGTTGGGAGAATTTTAGCCATATATTGTTCATAGTCTAACCTAGTGTTTCCAAGAAATTGTTGGTGTGAAGGATGGCCGCGTGGAATCAAATGAATTATTTTGTTGTCTTGGCAGCTGACCTCTAGTAATTCAATCCCTGTGCTCACTAGGTCCTCATTTTCCACTATGTATAGCTTGTCTAGCAACTTCTCCACCTCAAAAACCTTCTCGGCTATGAACTATGGAAATTTCTCTATTGTTCCACGCACCTCTATGCTCAAACTTGCCACTTTCACCATGAATTGTAGTGTAGGTTGAAGAGTTGGAAAAAAAGTCTTGACTTTTTCCCAGTAAGAAATGTATAGCTACTGGGCTATTGAAAGGAGATCTGACTAAGTAGCGAGGGTCTGGGGAGGATTCTTCAAAGCACCAATTTCCATCTCCTTTGACCCGACATCTTGTGTTAACTCCTCAATTTTTTTTCTACAACAGAGAGTCATTCTTGCAAAGTTGCTAACTCGGTAAGCAATCGTTCCTCATCCTAGCTTCTATTTGTGGATTCTTTTTCTAGGGAAAGCCTTACTTCCTGGATCTCCTTCTCAAATTGAGCTTGTTTTCTATGGAGATCTTGATCTTTATGTTGCATTTCCTACTCTAGTTGAGCTCATTGCTACCGAAACTCTTTGGTTTTCTATTGTACTTCTCCCTCTACCTGTGCCAACTGGCCCTGTAACTCCTAGTTTTTCTATTGTAGCTCAGCGACCAAGTTGGGATCCATGGACTAGAACTTTGTAATTTCTTCCTAGAGTTTGGCACTTTCCACCTACACTTGCTGAGATATTTGTGTAATTTTGGCTTCCCTCACCTTTTCTTTCTTCAGTAGGACTTGCATCTTTTCCTTGACATTTTTGAGTTCATCCTTCTTTAGTTGGTGACTATACTTGAGGAAGTCAGTAGTCACCACTCACAAGGTTTCCTCTATCAAATCAACTTTGTCTTCTGGTCGAGCCATGCACAAATCAATCCCTACAATATGCATCATATAGTCCTTGGGTTGCATCTCTCCCAGCGGCTTGATGGTATTCAAATGCATAGTTGCGAAATGCAATGATTGTTGAGCTTCATTACAAAGGGTTTGCATGCATGGCTCAACCAGCTTTGTAGCATCCTTTGATTTCTTCTTCTGGACTCTGATAGCCTGTCTTGCTTTCATTTTTTTGTCCTCTGACATAAATTATGTTGGTGATTCAATCAACTCGCCAGCGAAGGATGCACCGAGAGGAAGAGAAAAAGGGAAAGAGAGAGTTGTGGTCTTAGATGATGTCTTCTTCGGCAGATAGATTGTTAATGGGGAGAATGGGGGAATGTTAAACCAAAGCCTAGTCAGGGAAGTGATAGAAGGACTCATGGGGAGTAGTGGCGGTAGCAGAGATGCAACAGATTCTATTTTTTAGGAAAGCATAGTTCGGGCTAATGTGGTCGGAGTAAAAGGAGTAGAAATTGCATATCTAGACCGGGTTACAACAAATGGTGGAATAGACCGTGGGGGAGTAAAAGTTGCATGTTCGATGTGGGAAAATTGGGAGAAACCTTCTGCAACCATGGAAGAAGAAGTGGAAAAAGAAAGGCTAACACCTGAAGTATTTGGGGGTGCGGATACGATAGAGGTAACCAAAGACTGTATAGTGAGAACAGGAAGAGGGAAATATACCTAAGGAATAGAAGACTCTAATCCTTGGCTCGTTGCAGGCTCCTGTGACCCTTCTCCAGAAGTTGGTTCCATGTGCGGCTTCTTATCGGGTGGAGAATTGTCCACCTCTATGACCTTTGAAGGTTGTTGGGGTATCCTAAGTCTTTTTTTAGCCCATGTGCATGGTAATGAGGCCTCTGAATGTGATTCATTCAAACACACTTTCAGGGAAGTCTTGCCCACTTTCTTTGTCACCTTTTATCTCTTCTGCACTTGGGCCTATTTCACCTCCTTTCCCTTCATTGTAAATTTAATAGCCTCCTTTGGGTCTATATCCTCATCATTTCTTGTGTCAATATCATCATGCCCTCTGTTCCATGGAGTATCAAATATTTCATCCTTGTCTGCCTCTTGGAACAGGGCATCAAGGCAATTTGTCTCCCAATGATAAATCCAAAAGGCGACAATTTTTTCCTAACTCCATTGCCAATGCTTGACCAATTCATTGCGAAAGGTGGCCCCCATTTGGTGCTCCTCCTTAGGCTTCACCAAAGGAAAGTAGAAAGAGATCCACAACGACCTCTTATCTTCAATAGGAATATAGACCAAGTCCACAAATAGGTCATCCTATTCTGACTGTGGATTCTATTGAGCTTCCTAGTAAGGTTGAGAGTTGTGAGTCACATTAACGTTTAGGTCCACTAAATCATTTTTGGGGTTATATTGCCACTTGTCACAAATTAACACCATCCCCAGGTGAGCCGGATTTGCTTCTAATAGACCATGCATCTACTTCTTTGCCATTACCACCGTTTTGAAGCTCAAAGGGTAAAAGAAAAAAACCTTATTTCTCTCCCCACAAAATTTCTTATCGATAATCAACAGTTGCCAAAACACCTCAAGGGTGAACACCTTGTCTGTAATGCATGTCGGGAGTCAGAATGGCTCCTCGATAAAGCCATGCAACATAATGAAAGTGAAATCTTCCCCAAGAAACCAATCGCAAGGAGGATAGAAACTCTGCATCCACCCTGTTTGATCGGCAAAAAGCTAATAAAGCTTTCCATCCTCACTAAAATCTTGCAAAATCAAAGTCAAGAAGCACTTCAAAAATGTGTAGTAATCATAAGTTGTAGAGAGGATGGGAGTCCACACAAAAACCAGCCTTCTTACTCCATGTTCATCAAAAATAGCCAAGCTCATACATTTTCTAAAGAAGTCAGGGTTCTAGCGCAAAAACATATGAGTGAGGAGAGAAGAAAACCTGAATTTATGCTATGTGTTGTATTCTTTGATCTAGCTTAGTATTTCTTGGACAATGACTTCTGTGAAGTCATACCAGAATAAAGAATTTGTCTCCTCAATTGGAAACCCAAACACATTTGAAACTCTTGCACGTACTTGTCATCATCCATGCCGCAAACAAAATCCATCACAGAGAAGGCCTCTTGCAAGTCCAAGCTAAAAGCAATGTGTGTGATCAGAATCTGTGGCAACTTTGCAAAATATTCTTTGGGCCTTTTAGTTTCTTGTTTATAAAAGCTTAGAGTGAGATCTCTAGTTTTCCAGAACTCTTCCCCCTTTTCTGGAGTGAATGTCTCCATCTTTTCTACTCTATAGCCCTTTTTGGGAGGGATGTATAACATATCCCTTATAGCTTCCACACTAATTACAACCCTCAGTTCATGGCCTTCAAAGGCGCCAGTATCTAGGTTAAAATTTTGCATGCATTTGTGGACTAGTTCAAGGTAGTAATGCATAAAAGGAACCATATATTGCAGAAGATCACAGAACCATAGCTTGTATTCCAAAGACTGTTGGCTAGTGGACTATTTCATTCTCTCACAGGTTGCTTCCCTAAGACTCTTAGGGTTGGTTTTAAGGATAGGGTCATGAATGTTATCCCATTCCTCTGTTATCAGGTTCTGGTCCCTATGAGCTTTCTTTTCCATGACCCGTTTACAGACCCACTTTAGCTTCTCTGACATCCCATGTGAAGCATAAGAGATGCTATCAAAAAATGTTGGCCATCGGTCTCACACGCATGGCGTCAAATAATATTTGAGTCGCCTCTCCTTGTGCTTCCATATGAAGATTCTAGGCCATTTCAGGAATTTGTGGTCCTTAGCAACATTCAAACTCTTTGCAATTTACTTGGGTTCTTTAGAAAATTATACACTCAAAGCTCTTAGCGATGAACAACATACTCAGAAAGCTTTTCACAGTGAGCTTCTTTCGCATGCAACACTTAGTCTTTTCTAGGACTTGGAGTTGTAGACAGCGGTTTTCCTTTTGCAATAAATTTGACATGTACCGCCAACTCTCTTGTTCATGAGAAATGATTTTTTTCCATTTTGAAAAGACATCAATTCATAATGGTGATTAGACATTATGTCCTATGGCATAATTTCCTAGGAAATTGAGTCGGCGATTGAAGGCATACAAAACCTTTTGCATGATTTACAATTAATAACCTAAAAATAATGATTAGGCCCAAAGCATAATGAGTACACAAAAAGATTGAGTTCATCCTTGGAGAAATAAAAATGCCCATAGTGTGATACACATTAGCACTTGATCATGTCGATGATCACTTGGGACTGCCACCGGTTTTAGCTAATTAATTACTCCTTAACTTTGCATTCAGTAATTCATACACAACAAATGCAACTAGGTGGGATTCTCAAGTTCTCTTGGTGGGAATTTCAATTTGGATTTTGATGGGATTTCGGTGCTATACTCGATTAGCATCATGCTTATTGCACGCATGTACCTTAGCTATTTCTATAAATAGACCCAAAGACAACAGTGGAATTGCACTTGGTGATTGGGAAGAATTAGTATTTGGTAGTTGGGTAGAGATAGGCACAATGAATACTCTGATTAGGCTCACTAGCAATAAGTCACAGACAACCTTTTTAGGTGAAATTTCTAACATGCGTTTGAAATGTATGACGAAGAACAAGCACTTGTTGGCAATTATAGTAATGAAATGGATATTGGGGAGGGATTGCATAGAATATGAGGACAAGTATAGGGTTAATACTGACATTTTCTCCCATTTCATTGCTTCCTTGCTTGATATACAAGTACCCAACCCAATGATCCTACGACTCACATTGAAAATATTTCTAAAGCACTACCTTGGCAGCCTTGGAGAAGTTGTGGAAAATGTGGTGTATGGCTTGGTCTTCCTATGGTGAACGACCTTCACAGACACATTGAAGAAGATGCAGTGGTTTCATGGGTGCCTTTCCTGAGCGGGTTCCACATTCTGACGCTTGAAGAGCACTGCCAAAGGGTCACTCATGGTTGCCACTTCCTACTACGCTACTACAACATGGTGTTGTTCTACAGTGTGGAGTGGTACACTAATTTCAAAAACCTAGTGTATCCTCCACCACTTTCCATTGTTGTTGTTGACGCTCTTGTTGTTGTTAATGATCCTTCTAATGAAGTTTCAGATGTCGCTGACGCTATTGATGCTCATGCTTGAAGAATGAACTCCCTTTTCTAGTTTTTTTGTATATATGCCTTAAAAGGCTTTTAATATAGGCTTTGAAAAATTGCATAGTATATATATATATATACTTTGAAAAGTATGGCTCAAGAGCGATTTTGAAATTGTAATACCAAAGTATATAATACCGTATAATGAATATACAACCTTTTAATCATTTTTTTGTCTCTTTTTCTTTTTGCATTATGGTTTCCACTCTTTGTTTCTATGAGTTCCTTTCTGTGCTTCTCACATTATGGGTTTATTTTGAAAGACCAGCCGAACAAAAATGAAACACAAAGGAAATTTAAATAATTACATATTTACATTGGAAAAATGATTATTGAAGCTTAATTGAACAACTTGAGGTGGATTTCGTTAACTAGAATCCCCAATGCTTCTTTTTCCATGTTTTCGAGTTCAAATGAATTATGCTACTTGCATTGGATAATGTGAAAAAGGCCTTCCCACAAGCTATCAAACTTTTTGTGTAGGCCAGGCTTTGCAACCCTTTCATTCAATTTTAGCACTAGGTATCTGCATTTAAGACCTTGGTCGGAGGTCTTCTTGTCAAACCACCTTTTAACCACATGTTGGCAGTTATTCATGGTTGTCAAGGATTTTTCTCTTCTTTCCTGCACCGCCAACAACGCAACCAACTGAACCTCCATGGCTCCATTATGTTCAACCTCTAAAGACTTGAGCAACTGTAACGTAGGAATTTCCATGGAGATGGGCAATAGCACTTCCTTCTTGTATACCAGCTCATATGACAAATTCTTGAGGACTTGCTTAGGATTTATCCAGTCTACCTAGAGCGTTGTCTAGATGTTCTTATGACACTCCTTTTGATGCTCTGACCGATCCTTTTAATGAGTCAAACTAAATTTTTATTAGTCGACTTGATTAGGCCATTTCCCTATGGATAGTAATTTGAAGATGTTTTTAAGAGTATGCCATGAGTGAGTGCAAATTAACATACCTTTCATCCCAAGAAATCCTTAGCATTATCAAAGATTATGGTCTTTGGTAGATTGAACCTTGTCACCAATTCTTTGAGAAAGTTCACAATCTTTGCCTTCGTCACATTCTTCGAGGGCATGGCCTTAATCTATCTGGTAAAGTAGTCTGTAGCCATGAGGATCCATTTGTGTCCAACACTGGAGATGGGATTAATCATCCCAATAAAATCAAGTCCCCATTGTGCAAAGGGTTCATCAACCACTATCGGATTGAGGGGCATTGCTGAGTTATTCCTTCTTCTTATGAAGAATTAGAATTCTTTACATCCCTTAACCAAATAATGTGAGTCATTAAATAGCGTAGGCCAGGAGTATCTGACATACATAATTTTGATGGCGATGGTCTTTGTAGAGAAATGTCTGCCCGCGGGACTGTTGTGAAATACATTTAGAATTTTCTTTGCTTTCTCTATGGTGATGCACCGCATAATTCCATTGAAGTTCCTCTTGAAAATGATTCCTTCGATGAGTGCATATATGTTATTCTACAATCTATAGAATCTCCTTTTTTGAGAAGGGAGGCTAGTTGGATATTTCTCAGTCTGCATGAATTTCATCCAATCCGCCAACCAATAGCCTTCAAACTCAAGTTGGTTCATTGGGATCAACCCGAGTTGTTCCTCTTCAATTGGCATCACTTGATCGTGCGCCAAATACTCACACAATCCTCTCTCAGACACTCTTTGTGGGTCTAACCTCAATTTCATATTTGAGGATCTTAGTAATCCAGTTGGCCCTTTTTTTTGTGATTTCTCCTTCCATATTGTATTCATGCACACTGGAATGCGCGACATTACTACCACCTTGTTGCATGATATGAGGTGTTGCAACTTCTTAAGACCCTTAACAATGGTGAATGATTTCATTTCAATAAATTTATAATTCATTTCATAATCCTTTAAGGTCTGAGAATGAAATGCTATCGAATGTTCTCCCTTTTCTTCATCATCCTTTTGGGTCAAAACAGTAGCAATGTTGGATTTTCTACTAAACACATACATTATGAAGTCCTTTGATAGGTCTAGGTTTACTAGCATAGGAGCTGAAGAAATAGCATCCTTAACCTTCTCAAAGGATTCTCTAGCCTCTTTTGTCCATTTGAAAAATTGATCATTCTTGAGCATCAGGGTAATAGGTCTGATTAGTCCTGCAAAATCATAAATGAATTTGCTCAAAAAATTTACCTTTCCCAGAAAGGACTGGACTCCCTTCTTGTTAATTGGTAGGGGAAGCTCTATGATTTCCTTTACCCGCTCTGGGTCAATTGTAATTCCCTCTTTGGACACCACGTACCCCAATAATTTTCCTTGTAGGACTCTGAAGACACTTTTTTGGGTTTAGGTATACCCCGAACTCCTGGCATCTTTTTAAAAACATTTCTAGATGATCAAAATGATCATCTTTAGACTTAGATAATACAATCAAATCATCTAAGTATATTAAGATAATATTTTTGATCAATTCTCTAAAAGTAATATCCATTGCCCGCTAGAAGGTAGCTCCCACATTTGAGAGACCGAAAGGAATTTTCGCGTAGGAAAACGTTCCCCACTTAGTAGTGAACGTTGTCTTATGTCATTCCTCCTCTTTTACCTAGATTTGGTTGTACCAGAGAATCCATCTAGTAGAGAGAACATTTTTTAGCCATCCACTATTTTCAAGATGGACTCCATGGAGGGAAAGGGGTAGTGGTCCTTCAGGGATGCTCTGTTTAGGTCCCAAAAATACACACACAGGTGGATGCCTCCATTCTTCTTTTGGATAGGAACAAGTTTGGAAACCCATGTGTTGTGCTTTATCGAGAAGACAATCTAGGACTGAATTAGCTTTGTCCACTCCTGGGCCATTAGTGCCTCAATCTTCATATTTACTTGCCTCTACTTCTAGCGGATGGGTTTTGCTCCTTCTGTCAGCTCTATAGTATGTTGGATGATTTCAGGATCATATCCCTTGAAGTCATCATATGACAAGGCCACTACTCCATATTTCTTACAAAATTGAATGAGCCTTTCTTTATTGTGCTACAAGAAATCTTTTCTGACCTTGAGCTTCCTTCCGTCAGTGACTTGAAGGTCAACATAGTCACTTTTGTCTGCTACAAACTTCCTCTTGTCATTCCTTGCATCATCACAATTGAATAGGTTTTTGAGAGTGACCAATCCTTTTGGAAGCTTGTTGGACCTTAACTAAATAATTTTCCCTTCATAGGCCTCAACAAGTTTTGGTTGGAGTTGCTCAGTGAACTCTCCTGATTGATAGATGAATGAGGTGATGTGTTCATCACTTTCAAACACTTTCTAGCTCTGATCATTATTTGGGATTTTCAATTAGATGATTACTCGTATAGATTATATATTATGAATTAGGTCAAGAATAGAGTCAAATTGAGATCTGATTGCTACCATGTGATTTGCACTTGCATTTTTCTCTCTGGGCACTATCTGGATATTGAAGGCTTCAAATCTTTCAATCAGGTCCCAAAATCTATGTCTATAGGATCTCATGTGGACATTATTGGTTGTGGAGAGCCCTCGGACTTGATTGACCACTAGCTCAGAGTCTTTGAACCATTATTTGTTTAACACCCAACTGCTCTGAAAGACTCAGACCTTGCACTAGGCCCTCATATTCAGCTTCGTTGTTCGAAAAGGAAAATTGAAAGCAAAAATACTTGAGGGTTTTTTCATTGGATGGGAATGTCAAACATATCCCGGCTCCTACACCAACTTTACATCTTTCTCCATCAAATGTAACATCCATAGCTTTGAGGCTTGATCACTCTCAGATTCCTTCATGACCTTTGGAATCACTTGATCTTCATCATAGATGACATAAGTTCCAAATCTGGTGGCATGATAATTTTTGAAAGGATTAGTGTCTATATATTCGCTCAAGAGGACCTCTTCTCAATTAGTCCAGTCTCTGGTCACTTTCTCATCCTCTAGTAGCTCAGTACAATACATTTCCTCTTTGGTGATAGAGGTATGAGCGACCTAAAAGTTGATAATGGCTTCATCTGCCACATGTTTTGAATTTATAGATTCAGACACTATCTTCATTTTAGCTCCATGCTCAGTCTTGAGGATTAAGTGTGACCAGTCCAAGGAAAGATATCTTCCTATCTTGGAAGTGAATTCCCAGGATAAGTAAAGACCGAACATGGGGGGCACGTCTATGATCACAGTTTCTTGTGGAACTGTGATACTAGGGTAGGAGAATAGAGTCAAGGGAAGGTCCTTAATGGCACCTATAGTTTCAACCTTGTTCCCATAAAGTTGCATAACCCCTCTTTTTAAAGGTTCATAGCTAAGTCCTAAGGCTTCAACTATCTGCTTGGGCATGACTGTGGTACTAGCACTAGATTCAATCATAGAATTGTGCAACAACTTCTTACCCATAATAAGAGTTAGGAAAAAGGGTTTTAATTTTGACTTACCCCTAACTTTAGTAGAGGCTTCCTCTGTACTATTTGTGAAATCTTTGGTCAGAGGTGATGGATCAACAACATTTCCCTTGAGTGATTGCTTTGTTGGCTCGATGCTTGCATATTCAAGTAGGGCCTTCTACAGCAATGACTTATGCTCTGAAATGGCTAAGATATCCTAAAGAGACACATTAGAAGAGGATTTTTTCAATTGTTCCACCACATTGAATGGGGTAAAATTCAAAGGCTTTTGTTGCTTAGCCCTTGTTATAACAATTTCCCTTCGCGGCTGAAATTGTTGTGCAATTGTGAAGGTACTAGGAGTTTTGTTAGAGATACTTTTGGGCTACAGGATGACTAGTTCACCCATGAATATCCTCTTAGAGAAAGTGTTGTAACCGAACTGCACTTTTGGGGCCTTTGATGTGGAGGCCTCATTTGCAAACACTGCTTCCTCTTCTTCCATCCATGAGAAGAGTGAGTGATCTGGAGCTATTTGTCTCTTGCTCCAGAGACATTCCTTGCATTTGTGTAGTGAGTACCATGTTTTCCATTTGCGAAGAGACATATACATAACCTCCTGAATCTGATGTCGTGCCTTGAATACATTGTTCTGCTACTCTTTGTTGTAGATTGTCACATGGGAAATTTTGGGGCATATGTGCTTCGTTGTAGGGGAAGCACCAGTTATTGATGTCATCAGTGAGATTATTTTTCCCCACTTTCAACTCTCCACTCGAGCTTGGGTGAGAATTCTACAATGGAGTAGGCACTGACACCATTTGATTACTTGTTTGAGTCTATGAATTTATGCGCGAGCCTCCTTGAAATTGATTTTGCTAGTAGGAAGATTTTTTGCCTTGATAATTTTGGTAAGTTGGCTTCAGAGGCATGGACTAGTTCTGCTTGATGGTAGTTATTTCATTTGAGATGCTCTACAACAAATCCTTGACATCACTCATCTCATCTTTTGAAGAATTAGACATAGAAACAACACTCTACTGTGCGCTTAGATATGCATACATAGATTGGGGAGGAGCGGACGCACTGGTAGACGCTATCTCTTGGGCGAGAATCGATAACTCTGGAAATATAGGCATAGCAGGTTGAGGCGGTAACTTTTCAACATCGATCAAATTATTCTCCACCTGAACATTAATGTTATATGCACCTGGCAAGGTGTTCCCACCAAGGGACTGGATCATCACTAAAATGTCAACGTTGAGAGACTTCAGATAGAATATAAATGCCAAATCTGCAAGCAGGTGGATTGTAGGTTGAATCCTTTGAAAATTCACGTGAAACCAGGCATTAAACTTAGTCGTGGCCTCCTGAGGAGCCCGCTTTATGGTCGCCAACTGATGATCTAGTGAAGACTGATCTCCATTATCTAAAAATCTCTCGTAGAAGGGATCTCTGAGCTAATCCCAGGTTTCAATAGTATTGGCTCTCAAAGTGTGATACCAATCTAGAGCTCTGCCTTTGAAAGAGATTGTGAGCAACCTTAGCATGACATTCTAGTCAGTAACACCATGCACCAAACACACATCTACCACATCTTGCATGTGTTCAGATTGTGTTTTCAAGCCTTCCCCGATGAATTTTGGTACAACTTTTAAAGAAGAGGTCGGGATAGGGGCCCAAACAATGGGTACTATTGGTGCTATTATGGGGCTTTCGACATCCCATGCCACATAATTTATGTTAGCAATCAACAACATGGATGGTCGAGGGATCAGAACGTTCACTGGACAAGTTCTAGTTCGTACTGTTACTAGCGGTGGCACTAGCGAGCTAGGGTTATTCATCGTTTGGGATCTAGTAATAGGTCGATGGCTCATACACCCACTTTAGATTTAGATGCATCTAAGACAATCCCACTGGGCATGCTAGAAAAAGAAACTGTTGATGCCTAAAATTTTCAAGCGACAGCCTTATGGGAAACTTAGTTAATGGGGAGACCAATTGCACTAAACTGAGTGACCTCCAAATTTTTAAAGAAATCAGCTTCTTTTCTATTTGGGGGTTTGGAATGGGAAAAGGAAGCAGATATATAAAATAAATATCTAACCTAAGGCGATGCACCAAGATGTAGGTGCGAGCATGGTAAATATTCCTTTCATATGAGATTTAAGGGTCCGTTCAGCAATCTACATGTCTGGAAATAACAGAAAATACAGATGAAAAGCCTGAGAAGTTTATCAAATAACATAAAATAACTTCCATACACATTTACTAAAAAGAAGAGTCCAAGACATGGTCTGAATCGACAAACTTATATTGAAACTATAGAAGTTCTACAAATAAACTACTCAATATAATAGCAACACAATATAATGCTTTGTCAATTAGCTAAGAAATAGAAAGGTCGAACAACAATGGCATAGTCTATGAAACTTAATACAATAATCTAAAAATAATACAAATGCCTTGTGTATTTTCATAATTTTCTGTGTATTCTCCGAACTCTGAACAATTTTTCGAAGCGTTGAAGTAGTATATATAGAGAAGCATCCCACCGCATGGGAACCAGTAACAAAAAAAATTCCTTGGCATGAGAAATGATGTCCATCATGATGATTTCCCATGGTCATTGCAACAAAAAAGATTTTGAAGCATGGAATGCAGTCACCTTCGAACTAGATGCATTCCCCTAAGAATGATGATTGTGGTCCTAGTGTGGAAGTAGCAAAATTCTCATGCAGACACATGTCACTCACCCACAGAGTTGGTTAGGACACGTGGTGACATGGAAAGGATCATCATTCATTCCCCCTCTCCTTGCAATGACACTTCCCATGGAGAAGACACGTGGAGAAGTTTTCATATCAAGCATTGACTGTGGGGTCCGCCAAATGATGCATGCGGAATGATGCTAAGTGGAATGCGAGCGGAGCTCAGTAGAGAAGAAAAGGGGAGTAGGCTCACAAAGGCCCACACTACTAACACATGGAGACATTGCGATGCTCGGTAGAGCAGCAAGGGAGGAAATCTCTGCAAGGAGCGCGTGAAGGACACGTGGAGCAAGCGGGAAAGACTCTTCAAAAAGGGTCAAGGATATCCAAAGATATGAGGTGTGGGCCGAGGCTAAGCAAAACAATGGTATCAACCCAAAGGGAGCTCAATGCATTTTCAATTCACAGTTACATTATAGGTACTATGGTAATTATACTCAACAAATGAGCAGATCTGCTCAACTTTGGGTGATTTTGTGATAGTTTGGGCGGCTCTATTTTCGACCCTCTCAAACTTGCACAAGCATGGTTCTATAGAAAATGAGGCAATTCCATTATTTTTTGGGTGATCCTACAAACTTCTTCATACATAGCTAGTTCTAATAACTCTTGGGTAGATACTCTATATTTTGGGTGATATTGATACTCTTAGGGTGGCTCTGCTACACTTAGGTGGTTTTGTAGATTTTGGGGTAGCTTTTCTAACATTTTGGTGACTTAACTATTTCTAGGGCAGCTTTGCACACCTATTCACATAGAGGTAGATGTGTGAAGTCTTGGGTGGATTAGTGAACTTTTGGTTGGACCTGAATTGTTCTTGGGAAATTTTGTAGGTATAAAACTCGTTCATATTTTTTAGTCTTTTGATCAGATTTCATAGGTTTTTGGTACTAATCAACTAACTTTTCTCGAGCTTTTGATCACACTAATGCTTGTTTGTAGCCTCGAATAGTCGAATACCAATGATTTAAATATCTAACATCATTTCTCACAAGACGTGGCCAAATAATTTTTGTTTTACTAATAATATAGGAACACTTTAATTTTTCTAAAGGGTCAATCTATTGTTTGTTGTGTTTGGGATCATTTGTTGATGTACGCTCTCCCCTTGCACTATTCAGTGAGCCTAGGGATCAAAAATCACAAATTGATCCAAGTCTTGTAGTGTATTCCTAGGAGTGCTATTTTGTGTGTATGCTCTCTCCTTGCATTTTGTGTGATCCTAGAGATTGGAAATTCCTAGCATATCCTTCCTTTTAGGATGCCTTCTTGGAGATTTCATCCTTACAAGGGATGACAACTGTGTGAAATTGTGAGGTATATAAAGGGGGGAGAATTAAATTTTTACCCCAATCTAGTCAAGTTGTGTTTAGTGAAGTCTTGATACTTAGGTGATACCAAGCTTAGAGTGCAAGGTTGGTCTGAATGACTTAGCTGGCATTCCTAACCCACACTTGTGATAGATTATTGTTCATGAATGTGCCTCACATACCCTCCTAGTATATAGAAAACTCAATAGATCACTTGTGTTAGCCTAGTTTAAGACCATTCAATCATTAGTTAGTGTGGTGTAGGGGATGTGTATTATACCCCAAAGTTACTCATGAGGTACTTCCATGCATTGAGATAGATGTTATTGAGGCATCTCCTTTTTGGTTTCCATTAATAAGAGATCCTTCACCCTTGTGGGTTGTGATCTCTAGCTATACAAACATAAGTAAATATTATTAGTGCTTGCATTGTGAACCTACACTGATTGTCAATCCTATTTGACTAATCTAGGTTTGTGCAACTTGGTGTGTATTCTTGTGATTACCCATGCATATATTTGTTCCATCTATTCAATGGTTGTCTTTGTCTTATGATTGTAATTTTGAGTCCTTTTTCCATCATCAGGTTAGTTGTTATCCTTGGGTGATTATGCCATGTTGTTGGGAAATTTCACCTCTAGTTGGGCACATCTGCTCTCTACTTGGACAATTTTTCTATTGTTCAAATCCTTGGTTGTAGTGTCCTACACAAGTGGATTTTCTTTGTACTTGAGGAATTTTGTTCTTTCTTGGGAGATTATGCTTTGTTCTTGGGAAGTATTATTCCTGGGTGGTCTTGTTCTTAGGTGATCTTGTTCTTGGGTGATCTTCTGTCTAGTTGGGAAATTGTGCTCTTTACTTGGGTTATTCCACATATGTATTACCTAGAGTCCTAATCTTTACTAGATGATTTCAATCCTACTTGGGTGAATACACATGGTTCTTTGACGATCCTACTCTTGGATGATTTCTTTCCTTTGTGGGTGATTTTTTTTGTTCTTGGTAGCTCCATGGTCCATAGAAAATCCAGAGAGCTAATTCTTTTAGCCATAGATAGCCAGTGTTTTTCTAAGGCTAACACCACAATCGAAATAATTTTTTAACTCATACCTAGCTCAACCAATTATTTTCATCATACCACCCCATCTGAATTTTATCAAAATATCCTCTCAACAAAAGGACATCCCTAAACATGTCTATTATCATCCTCATCATCTTAAACAAAAATATAGCCTCTTATCACTAGTTTGAGAACCTAAATCATCAATCAAACTATTATCACCGTACTTTCTTAGGAACTTTTCCTATCCTAATCTAGTAATCTCTCTCATTCAAGCTATTTTACCTCAAATTGGAGGTATAATTTGAATGAAAATCACTTGTGCTTGAGAACTTTTCCTATCTCAAGTATAAGCCAATCATCAACATCAATTGTGCTCAAGAAATTTTCTTATCTCAAGTATAATCTGATCACCAATTACATTACTTTGTGCTTGAGAAATTTTCATGTTGCAATTATCAATCCAATCAATCACCATTAATCTAGGTTCCCAATCATAGTCTAAGCACTAACTCTATTAAAGATATCAGATTTCCACAATCCATATTATAAATCAAATACTTTATGCAATCACTCTTATTTAGTCCTATCCTTGAGCTTAGGTTCATCACCTTTCAATCAATCATCATCCAATACTTCATGCCCATCACCACATGGTTACAACTTATAAAACCATGGAGCAACAACAAAAACATTAGTTTTTTCCCCACTACTAGTTTTCCCAGTAGTGGAGAATCTCAACACCTAGCCAACATGCAAGGGGAACCATCGAATCCAACTTATCCTCATGATCTTGTATCTATTGAGGAGGTTATGGTTTCATGACTAGAGATTACTACTAGTCTTCAAGAGTACTATGATAAGCTTACCAATGTGTGCATGTCAAATCATCTCATAAAAATGCAAAAAATTTCTATGTTAATCTTCTCATGCAAGGTGTCAAATATTCACTAGGAATTGACATGTCTTAATACTTGGACACCGTGTGATCATCTACCCTTAGGATCCTCTTGAGAATTCATGGGGTCCTATCCTAAACTTTGGGAATGATGTAGTGATTCAAGTGTCACCTTCTGCCCTTTGGATTCCTACATTGGGACAGGATCAAGGATTAGTCTCATTCATGGATATGATCTTGCATCCTCTTCTTAGCTTCCAAGTCCAATCCCACAAAACATCCAACCTTTTTCTCCACAAATATTGGTCCATGTTTCACCTCAAGATAACATAGTGGGTCTTGTGTCCAATTCCCCCACATCGACACTTCATCACATCCCTCTTATCTTGATTTAGTCGTGGTCCACCCAATCATCTTATCATACTTCTTACACCCCCTTACCATCCTCTTCTTACATCCCACTTTATGCTCACACTCCATAATCATATCCTAAACCACCTGCATAATCCTATCATAATCCTCCTCAATAATCATATTTCTCTCCACCTCAACATCAACATTCCACTTTGGTACTTGTTCCTGATCTAACCATACTACAAGTTCAATATCCAAATCAACCTCCAACCTCTTCACATCTCACCCAACATATGTATATCCCACAAAATCCATCACACCAATCTTATCCACCTCCACCACCTTAACATACATCACAAAAATCTCAACCACCTCCACAACAATACACTAACCCTCAACCCTCATACACCAATCCTCTCTAATATCCATTGCATAATTTTTCTCCACCTCAACCACCTCGACAATCATATAATAATCCCCCTTGGCATCAATTGCATCAATCCCAACTATCTCAACAACCATCCTACATCAATCCCACCCATTCCAACCTACTTCACAATCATACAACAACCCCCTTCAACATCCATCACATCAATCTCAACTACCTCCTCAATAATCATACACCAATCCTATTCAACATTAATCATATCCATTTCAATCTTTGAAACCATCATACTTCAATCCTAATCCACCTCAACAAGTGTATTCTAATCCATCTCAAAATAAAATTTACCCCCTCCACCTTCAAAAAATCAATAATCAACCAACCAAACTCCAACCTAGTGGTTCCTCCCACATCATTGGCCCCTAATCAAGAGTGGGGGGGATATTAAATCTGCACTCAAGGATTTTCAAGCCGAAAACACCAAGAAGTCATTTAAATTCAAATAATTATGTCCATATCCCTCCTATTGAACCATTGCAACTGCACCTTTCCTCAAGCACTTTGAAATTCCCAAATTTGAAAAATATAAAGGGAGAGATAATCCTTGGGACCATGTCAGAGAGTTATTTATGGATTTCCAAGAGGTGTCTTATAACAACAACTATATTCTTTTCTTATTTACTTTTAGTTTGGGGGGTCAAGCTTTGAAATGGTTTCTCCACCTTCCCCATGGATTTGTTACTACCTTTGTAGAGTTATCAAAAAAAATTATAGCTCACTTCTCCTATAATGCCCAATCTTTGTAAGAACAAACAATGTAGTAGAGAAAGTTTTGCAAGCTACTTGCAAAGGTGGAGAGCCCAAGGTAGTTGTCTTAGTGAAAATCAAAATAAGGACGTTCATCAAAACCTCCTTAGTGAAAACCTCCTTGAGGAACTTTTTATATTTATCAATACACAATCTCTTAGTGAAAACCTCCTTGAGGAACTTTTATCTTTATCAAAAGTAAAAAGAAAAGGTGTATCTTTTGATGAAAACCTTTTTGAGGCATTAGGAGATGAGGACGTTCATCTTCCCCTCATGGGTACCCAACAACCAAAAAGATTCGCTATTCTGATAGTGGAAACCAAAGATATTAATTTGGGGACCACAATTGAACCCAAGGTCACATATATAGCAACCTCTTTGTCAATAGATAAATATCATGTATTTATAATATTCTTCAAAAATACTCCATCAATTTTGCATGGTCTTACTATAATATGTCAAGCCCTAGTCCCACTTTGGTAGTACATCACTTGATTGTTCATCCTAATGCTAAACCTATCAAGCAAAAGCTCCATAAGATGCCTCCCCGAGCTTCTTTATTGGTCAAGGTTTAACTTAAGAAAATACTTGAAGCAAGCTTTATTCATCCTATCAACTACTCTAAATGGATTTCCAATAGTGTTCCTATTGCCAAACCAACCGGGGGCATACATATTTGCATTGATTTCATAGACTTTAACAAGGCCTATCTAAAGGATGATTTTCCTATCCCTAACATTGATATTCTTGTGGATCTAATAGTGGGTCATGCCATGTTTTCCCTCATGTATGGTTTCTTAAGGTATAATCAAATTTTCATTATGGTAGAAGATCAATATAAAACCATTTTCACAACCCCATGGGGTACTTTTTATTATCAAGTCATACCTTTTGGCTTGAAGAACATTGACACTACCTATCAAAGAGTGATGACGATCATCCTACATGACATCATTCACATAATTATGGAGGACTATGTGGATGATTTACTAGGAAAATCTAAGACTAGAGAAGAGCATAAAGTCATCCTTGAGCATATATTTTCCTAATTAGAGAAATACCAACTAAGGCTCAACACCAAAAAGTGTGTCTTTGGTGTAACATCAGGAAAACTCCTAAGTTTCATTGTATCTAGGAGAGGCATCGAATTTGACCCTGCTAAGGTCAAAGCTATTATGGAAATTCCTCCTCCTAAGATACTCAAATAGTTGAGGAGTCTTCAAGGAAAATTGCAATCCATTTGAAGATTCATAGCTCAGATTATGGATAAGTGTCAACCATTTAGTTGTTTGCTTCACAAGGATGCCTCATTCAAGTGGAATTGTTCTTTTCAATAAGGCTTTGATAAAAGCAAAGAATATTTTTTAACCCACCTATTCACATGCCCCCGAAATTAGGAAAACCATTGTTATACATATCAGCTAGTTCAATAGCATTGGTGGTACTTTTTGATCAACATGATGAGAATGGGAAGGAAAAAGTGGTATATTACATTAGTCATACTCTTGTTGGCTATGAGATCAATTACAATCCTATAGAAAAATCATGCCTCATAGTGGTATTCAGCTTTCAAAAAATTGAGCATTACATTCTCATTCATTCTATCAAATTTATATCTAAAGTTGAGCCCCTCAAATATCTTTAATCTAGAACATCCTTAATAGGTTGTATGTCTAAGTGGGTCATGCTTATGAGTGAATTTGATACTAAGTACATAGATAAAAAATCTATAAAATTTCAATTCATCATGGGTCAATTAGTCGAGGCTTCTCTTCTTGATTCTTATCCATTAGTTATGAATTTTCTTGATGAATCTATTTTCACCATTACAGAAAAAGCCTTGTGGAAGTTATATTTTAATAGTTCATTTACACATGGCTCGAGTGCAGGTATTTTTCTTATCAACTCTCAAGGTGATTTCATATCCAAATCATTCAAATTAGTTTTTCCATGCATAAATAATATATCTGAATATGAAGCCTTAATCATTGTGTTGAAAATATTAGTCCAATAGAATATAAGTCAGCTACATATCTACAGTGACTCCCAACTAATAATCAAATAGATCAATGATGAATCTCAAAATAGGGATGACAAATTGCTTCCATATTTAAGCAGATGGTTGATTACTTCAAGAAGTACATTATCCACATTCAGTTTGAACAAGTTCCACATCTCCAAAATAATTTTTTTGATGTAATGGCTACCATTGAATCCATGTCGAACATGCCCCACAATAGCCATGAATGTTAATTCCTATTTGAATAGATTCTTATGCCAACATATGATTTCTCAGATATGGAAATGGTGTCTGAAATTGATCTTGAGTCCCCTTGGTACCATGATATCTATACCTACCTTCATGATAATACTTTATCGCCTAACCTTACTCACCATCAACATTGATCTTTTATCTAGCATTCATCTCATTATACCATCTTAGGAGACACCTTATATTATCAGAGCTATGATGGATCCATATCATGGAACTTAAACACTACGAAATCCAATTTTGTGTTACACAAAGTGCATAGTGGTGTGTGTGGGGCTCATACTGATGGAAATGGTGTATGAAATTGATCTCGAGTCCCCTTGGTACCATGATATCTATACCTACCTTCATGATAATACTTTATCGCCTAACCTTACTCACCATCAACATTGATCTTTTATCTAGCATTCATCTCATTATACCATCTTAGGAGACACCTTATATTATCAGAGCTATGATGGATCCATATCGTGGAACTTAAACACTATGAAATCCAATTTTGTGTTACACAAAGTGCATAGTGGTGTGTGTGGGGCTCATACTGATGGAAATGGTGTCTGAAATTGATCTCGAGTCCCCTTGGTACCATGATATCTATACCTACCTTCATGATAATACTTTATCGCCTAACCTTACTCACCATCAACATTGATCTTTTATCTAGCATTCATCTCATTATACCATCTTAGGAAACACCTTATATTATCAGAGCTATGATGGATCCATATCGTGGAACTTAAACACTACGAAATCCAATTTTGTGTTACACAAAGTGCATAGTGGTGTGTGTGGGGCTCATACTATTGGAATAGTCCTTGCTAAAAAGCTTCTTCAAATAGGATATTATTGGCCCAATATGGAGTATCATATGTGTGAATATGTCAAGAAGTGTCTCCATTGTCAATAATATGGAGATGATATAATTACCATCTCAAGCATTGAAACCCCTCACTTCACCATGGACCTTTTCATAATGGGGCCTTGATCTCATTGGAAAGATACATCTATCATTGTCTAATGGACATAAATTTATTATAACCACCACTGAATACTTCACCAAGTGGGTGGAAGCCATTCCTCTCACTCTCATTATTGCCTCTAAATTTCAAATTTTATCCCATACCATATCATCTGTAGGTATGATATTCCCTCCACCATGATTAATGAAAATGGTAAACTCTTTAAGAATCAATATTTTGTAGCCTTTGTGAACAATTCCATATCCAACACCATGGTCTACCCCCTATTACCTCCAAGGTAATGGCCAACTGGAGGAAACCAATAAGACCTTAATAAAAATCCTCAAGAAGGTTGTCAATGAAACTGACCATTATTAGCACATCCATCTACCTTTGGGCTTACTGTACCTATATCCATACCCCTATCGATACCACTCCATAGTCTTTATTTTATGGTGATGAAGCTATCTTGTCGATAGAAGTAGAACTCCCACCCTTGCGTATTTCATTAAAAACCATTATCAATGATGAGGAGTATCGGGTTGTGTGCTTGAGTCAACTAGAAATTCTTGATGAATGACATCTCAATGCCTACAATCATGTGTAAGTGTATCATAATAGGCTAGGAATAAGTTATAACAAGAAGATCAAGCTTCACCAATTTCAACTTGGTGATCTTATACTCAAGGAGAATTAACAAAATCAACATGACCAAGAAAAAATAAATAAATTTGAGGCTAATTGGTTAGGTCCTTATGTTATTGTTGTCACGGAAGTGTGCACCCTTTTCTAAGATGATTAAATCACTCAACCACCTAGTGAAACATGGGATGATCTCCCTGAGTGTGGGCTTAGATGTTGGAGATAAACCTCTAGAGAGGGTTGGTTCCATTGGATTTATCACCTAAACTAAGTAAAATAATGATTTGTTGAGGAAAAGAGTAAGGACTACCTTGAAAATGAACCTACTTCTTTCTAAGGTGGTGGGCCAAATTGATCCTAAACCTATACTGCTATTTTGGAAACACAAAATGATCAAAAAATTTAAAACCAATACATACACAACTCAATATTTAGTATTTTTTTTTAAAAGTGTTTCATAACAAGGTTTTATGTGTTAAAGATAGCATTTAAAAGGATCTAGGAGTGCTATCACAACTTAAAATCTATCCCTAACTGGTAAACGCAAGTTATAACCTGCAAAAATGCATACTTTCTACTCAAAGGTAAGGAAAATAAGACAAAAATCAAGGGGAAAAGAGATCACCACAAGATTACTTATCAACTATCTAAAATATTTGCACAATGAACAACAAATGAGAAGGTACATAGCTTATTTTATTGATCAAAAGTGTTACATACAACTGTGTAATCTTGAAAATGGAGTTATAATGTTGTCCCAACTTGAAAGAACTTGAAAAACCAAACAATGTTGAGAGAGAAGATAACTAGACTAAAATCTGCACATAGGCTTGCCTATATGTTGTTCAATAGCTACTACAAATTAGGAACATGTGTGTGTTGAGTCAAAATTTCCTTGGTCGTCCAAAACTGAAAATCCTATTTTGTAACCCTCAAAAGTGCTCCAAAAAGGTGTTAGAATGAAGAAAAAGTCTTCCCTTGACCTCTTCTACCATCAAGGCTCATAAAATAGTTCCTAGATGCTTGGGAAAGCTTCAAACTTGGTCAAAAATGCCTCCTAGATATGCTCCAATTGTTGAATAGCTCATTCAACCATACTAGATGCTCTCCAACTACCCATTACTCTCCAAATTACCTCTTGCATGATGATAGGGTATGTGGGAAAAGATTTGGTTTAGTAAAAAGTCTCTAATCACAATCAAGTCCTTGAATATTGATTTTTAGATTGTCATCCTATTATCATAGTACTTTTTTGACTTCATGACTCTTGATAGAGATGTTCTTACTTGGATTTTTCACATTCTACTCATAATTTTATACCCCTATAAGCTTCTTATCATAAAAGACCTGCATTGTATGTTCTCAACATTCTCTCATATTTCCTAATAATTGTCAAACTATATTTTATGTTTGTCATTCATAGGAGAGAAAACTATAAAGTCCTGATATCCTTTCATAATTGTCTTACTCGCTTGATAGTCATGAGATAGTGTTCACTTATGGTAGTATTGATAAATATGCCATCTACACTAAACTCTCTCTGTCATTTGGCACAACCACAAATATTATCATTTACCTCTATCACACATGTTCTATGGACTAAAACTTCACCATCTTTTGTCTCTTTAGCATTGTTTTCACATGACTACATACTTTCATTATCTTCCCTAAACACAATCATTAATTGTCCTTGCTATTGTATGCAATAAACCCTTGACTCTAAAAGGAAAACAAAGGTAGTGAATCTACATCAACCTTTCTTGAGCCTACTATGCTTCTCTTTTTCATGATATACCTTCCTCTTTATCTTTTATACTTGAAAAACAATGAGGCTTGTGAATGAAATTGGTAAGAATCTTTGAGAAAACAAAAGTTTGATACCTTATTTGAGATACTCTTCATTTGAAAACCATGAAAATGTGCCCCAAATTAGGCTTGTTTATGTGCAAACCTAAGATGGAAGGTCTTCATGACTACCACAATGACCTCCACTGTCCTTGTTCCTTACCCACTAGGCTTTTGAAAAGTGATTGTCCCCTTTTGATGAGCCTTGTGATCACTTTCCTTTGGACTGTCCTCCATGGAATTTCTTCAAAATTTCATTTAACTTATATTGTCTGCATGCTATTGTGGATTTTCCTCCAGTTCCATTTGACTGCCATCTAAAATATCTCATCTAATATTCTTTCATTATGTCTATATCATGTCTCTCTTTATTTGCAATAGACCTCTATTTCTTGCACAATTTATTACAAGGGTTCAAGCATATTCATTTTCATTGTTTGACTACCCTCCATAAAAATGTCCTCACAATGCATTCTACATAGCCTTGACCTTTGTGACTATCCATTAGCAATATCTTTTGATGGATCTTCTAGATGACAGTGACTGCATCCATTTCAAGGTGACAGTGTTCTCCATTTCATGCTTAATCCTTATAATTATGTCTTCATTAAAATGACTCTTGATCTCATACCTTTAATATTTGGCATCTTCACGGGGACCATGACATTATTTTTTCATTTGAAGGTGACTACCATGTTTCAAAAAAACTTTGACCTACCACTGTCCTCAAATTCCTCATAACATTCACTGAGTTGTAAATCACTCATCAAAAATCACAAAGACATGACTGTCATATATTGTATTGCCTTTCAACACTGTTATAACCTTGTCATGTGTCTATTTTATTTGGGTCATGAATGTTTCCATCAACCTTTCTCTTCATGAAGACTTTAGGAACACCTTGGAACTGTCATCCATTAAGTGTTAAATTCATTTTATTATGATTGTCATATTTGTCTTATATCCCTATCATAGACTTTTGACAAGGTCATTCACTGCATTCTCCTAATATTCATTATGTCACACCCCTTGATCTCTTTTCCCTATGCCTTGAACTGGGTCTATCACATGTATGCATGCTATAAATTTCCTCTTGGATGGAAAACTTTCTCTTTGTTGTTCTTTGTGTGTTATAAGAATATACAATGGTGAGAACACACTATCACTTGTTTGTACATAGGGCTTGCATCTAGTTTTCTATTGATTATCATTGTATTTTGATTCTTAAGAAATCAGTGAAGAATATCCTTTGTTCAAATTAACGTGACTATATTCTTTGAAGAAGGACTGTCCTATTCTTTTCAACTATAACTATCCCTTTTTCACTTGCACTATGGACAAATAAAAGTGTTAGAAACTACCTTCACTGTAAATAATATTTGCGTGATTATACAATGATGACTAGTTACAATTGTCATACATAAGAACACTGTGATTTGATTTCCTTGAGTGGAATTTGTGATCGATTTCTCATTATCCTTTAACATGATTGTACCTTCTATTAACCATGCAACTACCACTTTGATCATGTCCATGTGACTTTCTTTTGGATTCCCTAAGGTTGTTTTCCATATCTTGACTATTCCTTGATGGAGGACTATTATTATTTTCTTCCTCTCTTTATTGCTTCACTATCTTAGGGGTCTTCTTAAACATTTTCTATATTTCCCTACCTCCAATTTCTTATTCTTATCAACTTCCATCAAAACAACTCTCCAACCTCAATGGCCTTTCTCTCAAGTGATATCTCAGCCTGATTAACAAATTCATTGTTTCCTTAGAAGCCTCTTATGACTCTCCTTCATCATATCTTTGTCCTTTGTTTCTTTCCAAACACTCTTTACTAATGGATACAACCTACCCTTGTTCCATTCAATAAAACCTTGGCTATGGATGCAATCTACCCCTCACTCCATTTTTACCTCTGATGTATTTATATTAGGTGTATTCAATGTAACCAATAATCGTTCCATTCCTTGACTAAAAAAACTACATGAAAACCCTATATTAATGATATTTTCTACGTTATCCCTAGTCAAAAATATCTTAATGCCAGCTTGTGCCAATCTATCAATGTACTAAGGAACCCCTTTTTGTAGTTTGTCCTCAACAATAGTTGCACTGACAAGAATCAATTACCCTTCAATTGTAGCCCCACTGCGATCATTATTTCTCTCATCATCTAAATCAACAACTCCTATTTTTAATATTTCTAGAGGATCAATATTCATGATGGTCTTCAAGAGTTGGGGCTTGGAAACAATAACAATCCTGAAGATGCCATTAACACTGCCTTCACCTTTTCTATGAATTTCCTTGTAAATTTTTACCACTGCAACATGATCTCCAAGCTTGCAAGTTTCAATACGATCATCCTCTCATCTACAAGATTTCAAAGAATCTTCTATTGATCTACAACTTTTAATCACTTTGTCCTTGTTCCATTCAACAAGGCCTCCTATCGACAAGATCCACTGTCAAGCTTCTACTATGCACTCCTGTGATATTTCTTGCATCTTTGGTTATTTCTTTTGTATTGCACTTTGATATTCTTTCCCTGAACATCCACCCATGTCTCACCATGATGAGAATCCTAATTTTCATGATCCCAATCACTAGCCAAGGATGGATCACCCCAAGATTTTCAATCATGTTGTAGCTAGTGTTCATCGACCCAATCACTTGCTTGAAATGGAACATCAATCTTAACCATTCTCAAAGGAGTGATTGAATCCATCTGATATTGTTCTTGATTGAATTAATCTTCTCAACCCTCTTTTCCTATCACCATTCATCTTTGCAAAGATGGTCCCATTTTTTACCAAGATAGTTGGTTTAGTGAACAAGAAGAGGAGGTTTTGGGGGAAAAACAAGAAGAATTCTTGTTATTGGTACACTTGCACATGAGGTAGAAAAGGAAAATCATCAACTACAAGTTGCAAAGCATGGTTTTTTGGGGCAACGAGATAACAAATAAGAAAAAATGTGGTGAAAATGAGGATTTGATACTCTTTTTTGATGAAATTCCTTATTTTGTTGATGAGGATGAAGAGAGCATACAAGATTCAATACTATTACAACTTTTGAAGCAAATAGAAGATGAAAATAAGCATGAGATCATGTTGGTGTATGAGGGGACAAATGAGAATAGCCTTGTTTTGCAAGATAGAGATGAAGTTGACACACACAAGGAGAGATTCTATGAGGTCAAAATCAATCCTCTTATACACAAAAGCAAGGAAGAGGTTGAAGAAGACTTTTTTTGGTATGATAGAAATATTTTGTGCAAGTTTAGATGTAAATAAAACACCTATAGAAGAGAAAAAACATGAACAATAGGAGCATAAGGAAAAAATATCTAGATTTTTTTCTAAATCAATCACAAGAGGTGGTCTTTACAAGTCACCCAAATGATGAAGAGGTAGCCCACAAGCGAGAAACTAGCAAGGATACCTAAAATTTTATCCTTTCACAAGGATGTCCATTTAGATATCTAGCCAGAATGGAGGCCACCAAAGTACCACAAGTCATGCTTGCACCCAAGCATGAAGTTGCAGTTGAAGAAGAAAGTTTTCAACCTACTTATCCATTCCAAAATAGTAGTGTACATGGAAAAAATAAAGAGGGAAGTGGTTTTAATTTTATTCTTTGAAAGATATTTCAGCCATTGGTTAAACATTTGTTTAATCTCCATCCCCTCTTGGCCACTCATGAACATGTGAAGCATTGTAAACTCATGAGAAAGGGAAGCTATTTCAAGGAACCGATTAATGGTTTCATTTGAGCAAGTCTTCTTCCTGGTTATTGTAGGTTAGGATAGGTTTCCTTCAAGTCAATAAGTGTTATTGCACATTGTTAATTTGTCTTTTTCCAAGTGTTGAGGCACAATTATTTTAGGTGTTAGTTGTTTTTGAGGTGTTATAGTTGGTTGTGATCAAGTTTTTTTTTAGTTTGTCTTGTCTGTTCTCTTGACTCCTATGCCCAATGGATATTCAAGGCTACTAGTCCTATGAGTTTTAGCAGGAAATTTTTTTGCAAAGGTCGCCAAAAGTGTTAACCTATTTTCTCTAACTGGACTAAATAGGTTACACTAAATAGTTTATTAGACTTGTGAAGGTTTAGCACTTAATAAGGTTTCCAAGAAAACCTCAATCGTGTCAAAAGTTTTAAGGAGGTCTTATTGAATTCTACCAGGTTCACGTGCATGAGTTTAGTAGGCCTAGAATTAGTCTTATTCATGTGATTAAACATTTGGAGGGAAGCTTATTTTGTGAAGTTGAGTTGAGATTTATTAGGGTTTTGGTTATATTTATCTTGAAAGACCATATTAAGAAGGAAAAAGAGAAGCACGAGAAGTCATGGTACACTTGTCTCATATTTTCATGTATATTCAGAATGGAAATTGGCGTGGAAGTTGAGTTGAGATTTATTAGGGTTTTGGTTATATTTGTCTTGAAATACCACATTGAGAAGGAAAAAGAGAAGCATGATAGGTTATAGGAAAACAGGGTTTTTCAGAAGTCATGGTACACTTGTCTCATATGTTCATGTATATTCAAAATGGCAGTTAGCATGGAAGTTGCATTTTCTGCCTTGTATGGAGTTGAAATTTCCACATTGTAGGAAAGGAGCAAAGTTTTATGGCACATTGAAGGGAGTTTGAAAGAGCCCTACTTTTCATTCAAATCCATGTTACACTTTTTACATGAATCTTTCCATAATTTTTTCTAGGTATGTTTTTTTGTTGTTGAGGATTTGAACATTATAAAGTTTATAAAGATCTTCAAGTTACATGATGGTATATAGAGGTTGTTGGGGTGGAAAGAGCTATTTTGGAGGACATAGATATTTTTGTGTGTGTTCAACTCAATGGGTGGAAATTCATATTTCAAAACGATGTTGAGTGCCTCTCTGAGATTTCAAAGTTGTTTGAAGCCTACAAAAGGAAACAACATTGATGGATTTCTAGTCTAATGAACTTGTTATTCCTTTCTATTCATTTACTCTTTCTTACATCATCCTTCAAATGATAATGTTTTACCAAATTTCAATTACCAGCTTGAGTTGAGACATGCTATTTTACCACTATCATTTTTTTTTTAATATTCTTACCACTCCAAGATCTTTCCCTTTCATTGTTCCATATCTTCTTTTTGAAAGCACAATGTTTGTAACTAAGTTTAATGTTGTCCAAAAATTTTGAACATGGGTCTAAAAATTTGATAGCTATTTGTTTTTTAGGCTAATACCACAAGAAGAGGTTATAAAAATTTTCACCTTACATTTGGATGTAGCAACTCATGAATGGTGGTATCATGGTTTGGTAACCTAATTAAGTCCACAATCTCATTGCTACTTATGATGAGTTTACCAATAAACTCATTGAAATATTTGACAAGGACCTGAAATTGTAATTTAGAGAGCTTAGACAATTGAGAAAGCATGAAACAATTAATGCCTATATTACAAAATTTTAAAGGTTTTCCATAATGGTACCAAATATTTTAGAAAGAAAACATGATTTTGTTCATTGAAGGGCTAATTGAGCCACTTAGGGGGTGGGTAAAATATTTGGATCTTCCAACACTCCAAGAAGCCATCAATAAATCAAGGTGCATGGATTTTTTTGTTCCTAGGAGGAAATTTCAACTAGGGACCTTTCAACACAAAAAGGATAAGAGTCATTTCCACAAGGAGAAAAAATAGTCCAAAAAATTCCCACACAAATAAATAATGACCCATGAAGTAGGCTAAGGAGGAAGAAAATGTGCTTTACATGCAAGGAGCCATGAACCATAGGCCATAAATTCTTTGAGAAAGGTCAAGTGCATCATTTAGAAATGTATTAAGATGATGAATATGAATCAAAAAATTTAGAACAACAAGTTGATTTGGATGAAAATGAAGAAGTAGAAGCACTAAAATATTCTAAAGAAGAAAAGGAAAATGAAGGCACCCTTGCCCAACATTCAAGTTTTTAAAATAATGAATTTTTAAGGGTTCTTAGAGTCTTATGTGGGAAGAGAATTGTTTCTCTCATTGATACAAATCCTATACACAACTTAATTGATGGAGTTATTGCATGAAGAGGCTTTAAGACTAAAAATTTTAAAGGGTTCAAAGTTATGGTTGCTAATGGATTCACTCTTACATGCACAAGAAGAATTCAACAAATGAATCTACAATTGGAAAAATATGAAGTCAAAGATTATTTCTATGTGGTGAGTATTGAATATACCAATATTGCTCTTGGCATCCAATGACTTTGTTCTTTAGGAGAGATCACTTTGAACTTGCAACACAATGGGGCTAAAATTCCAAGTTGATGGGAAGATGATTGTTTTGAGAAGAGTGTCAAATGGAGTTCCTCATGTTGTAACATAGAAGAGGATGGAGATAATGCTTCATCATGGTCAAGTTAAGTGGGCATCCTAATGTGTTATTATGCCTACCATTTCTCAAGAAGATAAAAGAGAATAACATCTAAATGTACAATCACTATTGACTAAGCCTAGTAGGTCTTTAGTGGCATACCACTTGGAAGGCCTCATGAAAGAGAGATTGAACATGTGATAGAGTTGGAAGAGGGGGCCAAGCTAGTAATCACCACTCCCTATCAACACCACAAGAGACACAGAGATGAAATTGAGAAATCTATAAAGGATCTTCTAGAGATGAGGCACATCCATCCAAGAAAAATCCCATTTGCATCTTCTATGGTGTTAGTGAAAAATAAGGACAAGACAATACACATGTGCATATATTATAGAGCCCTTAATAAGAAGACCATAAAAAATTGATATCCATACCAAGGATTGTGAGCTCATTAATGAGATACATGGGGTTTTCTATTTTTTTTAAATTAGACTTAAGATCCAAATACCATCATATAAGAGTTCAAGAAGAAGATATTGAGAATACTCCATTCAAATGTCATTTTGGGCAATATGAGTTCCTAGTTATGCCCTTTGGCTTGACAAATGCTATAGCAACTTTTCAATATTGTATGAATCAAGTTTTCAAAAAATAGCTTAGGAAGTTTTTCTTGGTATTTTTTATGATATCTTGATATCATTAAGACTTGGGAGGAACATATGTGGTATTTCAATGAAAGAGGTTTTGGGTATTCTTGAGGTTGAATGTCTATTTGCAAAAGAATCCAAGTGCAATTTTGGCATGAAATAACTCCTATATCTTGGTCATGTGATCAATTATAAAGGGGTTAGCATTGACCAAGAAAATATTAGGATATTTTAGATATCCCCCCACCAAAAACTCTCACTCAATTGAAGGGTTTCTTTGGGATTTATGGATTTTATCAAATATTTATGAAGGGTTTCTCACAATTGGCTACCCCACTTACTAATCTCACAAAAAAGGGGGCATTTGTATGGTGTGAAACAATGCAATAATATTTTGATCAATTTAAGTAAATCATGAGCACTCATCCTATTTTGGCCTTATGCAATTTTTCCAAGCCCTGTCAATCTTGAGTGTGATGCATCCATTAAAGGAATAAGTGATGTCCTAATGCAAAACAATAATCCCATTACATTTGAAAGCATAAAGTTGAGAGGATGAGAGAAGATGCATTATATCTATGACAAGGAGATGCTTGCTAGTATGCATTCCTTGACAAAGTTTAGGAAATATTTGGTTGGAGGGAAGTTCATTGTCAAAATATACCATAATAGTCTCAAGTACTTTCTCAATCAAAAATATCTTGAAATGAAAGACAACAAAAGTGGGTGAGTAAGCTACAAGCATATGATTTTGAAATTAAATATGTTGAAGGGAAGAAGAATGTTGTGGTTGATGCACTGTCAATAAGGCCACATTTAATTTCTATGATAGAGATAATTGGTGAATGGAAGGAGCAAATTCTTGTGGAGTATATAAATAATCCATTTTCCACTAGTATCTTAGAGGGTACATTGCAAGATGAAAAGTACAAAGTGGTGAATGATTTGATCCTCTACAAAGAAATAATATTTCTAATACTTGAATTAGAGCTCAAAGAGAAGATTTTGAGGAATTTCCATGATGCTCACTTACTTGGTCACCAAGGATTTTTCAAGACTTATAGGCAGTTTTATGAAATATTTTCATGGAAGGGGCTTAAGGACGATGTTCTTAAGTATATTAAAGAATGAAAAGTGTGTCAACAAAAAAAATTTGAGAACACTTTTCTTGTTGGTGTGCTACAACCTTGACCTATTCTCAACTAAAAGTGGGAAATCATTCCAATGAACTTCATTACAAGGTTACTGAAGGCATAGGGAAAGGACTATATTTATATTTTGTTGATCAATTGATCAAAATTTCACACTTCTTTTCTATTTATGTAGAATTTAGAGTAGATCAAATGGCTAATTTATTCTTTAGAGAAGTGTTTGAACTATATGGCATGGAAAAAATACATTTTTAGTGATAGGTACAATAAGTTCCCAAGTCTTTTTTGTCAATAAATTTTTAGATTGAGTGGGATTGAAATCACTCCTAGCACCAATTATCACCCACAAACCAATGGACAAGCATAGATTGTAAGCAATTAGGTGGAGGGTTATTTAAGAATCTACGTTTCAAGGTAGTAGAAATCTTGAGTAAGATGCCTTCATTTGGGTGAGTATTATTACAACTCTACCTATCATATGTCAATAAAAATATCTCCATTTATGGCATTGTATGGATATGGAGATCTTGGCTTCATTGACCTCCTGTTTAGTTATAATAGAGTTCCCCAAGCTAAGTATTTATTGTAGCAGAGTCAAGATATCATGAAATCCTTGAAAAACCATCAACATGCACAAAACCAACAAAATTTGTATGCATACCAACACCATATAGAGTGCACATTTGAGGTTGGAGATATGTTGTATCTAAGGTTGCAATCCTATAGGAAGTCTACTCTCAAGAAGAGTGGATCATAAAAGCTCAATCCAAAATATTATGGCCCATTTAGGATCTCCAAAAGGATTGGAGAAGTGGCATATGAGTTGAAATTAGCTAAAAATAGAAAATTTCATAGTGTTTTCCATGTATCTCACCTCAGGAAGGCACTTGGAGACAATGTGGTTGCCTCTTCAAAGTTACCTCTTTTGGATGAATAAGGGAAACTCATATTGGTTCTTGAAGTAGTGATTGATTTCAAAAAACACACCTTGAGAAAGAGGAGCATCAAAGAGTATTTACTTAAGTGGAAGAATCTACCTATTGAGGATGCTACTTGGGAGAGTGAGTAGATATTGAAACATCTAGACTTGAAATTACTTGAGGACAAGAATTTTAGGGAGGGAGGACTATAATGTCCCCTTCTCTAGCATAAATAGTTTTTGGACAATTAGCCTATTTTTTGATATTTTCCCGAATGTTAATTAGTGAGCAAGGGAGAACTCCAAAGTTCTTGGAGAGCACATGAATAGGCTAACAAAAAATTTATTCATGGTAGTAAGTTCAATTGGCCTTGGTAAACCCCATGATGCTTTCAAAATTGATTTTTAACATTTTGGAGCTCTCCAAACTTCTTGGAGAAGAATTCTATTTTTAGATAGTCACCTAATCGCTCTAGTTCTTCATCCAAAATATTTAATGACATATTGGTATAGTCAAAATCTCATAATTACATCATTTTGATACTTTCCACAACTTGGATGATTTATTAAATTATTAAATAATTATTGCTTAAGTTGTCCTAAGGAGAAAATATTAAAACAAAACTAAGCGTGATTATTTATTTACAAATGTTTTAAGTGTACCTTAGTGGGGTGCCTAGGAACAAGGGCATCATTTTAGACATGATTAATTATTATTTATTTTAAAACGAGTTTATGTAAGAAAATGAAATTTATTATTATTATATTTTTCCCTCTAAAATGTTATAAAAAGGAGTTGAGGGCTCATTTGAGGTGTAAAACATGATTTGATATTATAGTGGCTTTAGAGAGAACCTATGTTCTTCTTCTATTTTCTTTAGGATGAAAACCCTCTCAAAAATATTGGTTTTGAGGATGAAAATCCCCTAATTGCGTAGAGTGATTTCATCCAAGAATCACTAGTGTGCCTAAAGGAGATTTGAGGAGAGATTACACCATATAGCAAACCATATTTCCCTTGCAGGTCATACATCCTCTTAATCATACAATCATTTTGAATGATTAAAGTGATTCTCCTTTAATTTTTGTTGTTGTTTGAGCTATCAAGTCATTCCATATTTCCCTTGTAGGTCATACATCCTCTTAATCATACTAGTTGGAAGTGAGGGCATGAGAATCCAAGAGTGAAGCGCTTGGGGTTAGAAGCTCAAATTACCCTTTTGGGGGATTCCTTAACCATGTTTTCAACCTCTAAGACATTTCTCAATGAAAAATTGATGTATGGTGAGTTTTGGGGAAGAATGTGCTAATTGTACCTAAAACAAAGGAAAATGGGGTTACAAGGGGGGATATAGATAGGGGGTTCACCACAATGATAAAAAATATAGATGGACCTATTTTTCCTTTAATTTATTAGGAAATGAGATCCACACAAAGAATTAACTTACAACCCCGAGGTGAGTCAACTCAATGAGGGAATCTACTGATTTCCTTATGATTGAGGACGGGGGTATCAACTTGAACAACACTTTTGGGAGAAAAACTAAAAATAGTAAATCAACTCAATCATGCACATTCAAACTTGAAACATCAATTTAAAGCTCAATACAAACATAAATAGTGTACTTTTTGTAGATCTAAGAAGGGTTAAACACTATGTACCAATCACCAAAAGGCAGTTTTGGGAGGGAAAGTGGGACTCATTTGCCCATGGGAGAATGGATCTTTGTGAAAAAAAATTCAAAAAAATTTCAAGATCCTCTAATGTCAGTCTGTAGCTTCTACTTGATCCACGTTTCAATGTCAGAAAGTGGGAAATCAGATTTGTAGGTGAGATTCCGTGAATTGACAACTTTGACAACTTTTGCAACTTTGAAATTTTTTCCAATTTTTCTCTTCAAGAGATCTTCAATCCTTCTTCAACTTAAGATCTGCAACACAAACAAAAGAGGGAAAAATTGTTTGTTTTTGGTGAATAGGAGTTTGCCTTGGTCAAGCCCTGTTTGGGTAATTAAACCTTGAATTGAAACAATGAAATATAAAAGGAATGATGAATGTACAATGCTATGTTGCAAGTCACCAAAACCTTGAATAAACCTTTGGAAGTCTGTAATTTTGATCTTGATCTTCCATGAAATGGCTTCAATGGATGTGGATCTTGATGCTTGAATCTTGATTTGAATGCTTGACTTGAATCTTTGAAACCTACATCACAATCTTAGCTCCAAAACATGCATGATGAAAAAGACTTTGACATGATGCTTGAGATCTTGATTGCTACAATAAATCATTGATAAATCTACTCTTGAATGCTCTTGATCATAATATTTGTTATGCTTTTTGCTCACTTAAATTTCTAGGTGTCTTAAGGTTTTAATTTGATAAAATAACCTTGTATTTATAGGTATGTATCCTTAATTTCTTGAAAATTAAACATCACAAGCTAACATCAAAATTTGAATTTGGGGATGATAAAATACCACCAAAAAAAATATTTTAAATTTAGGTTCAAAGGCCTAGGGAGGACCCATTTTCCCATGGGTGAATGGGTCCCAGGTCCCTATTCTTGGACCATATATTGCTCAAGATAAAGTGTTATGTGTTGGCAATAATTGTTGTCAAGTTTCCCCTTCGGAAAATGTAATTTATTAGGCTTGTAGATGCAAAATAGGGCTTATTAAGGCATAATTAAGTCCAATTTAATTGAGGGGAGCCAAACAAATTGGTAAAATGTAAAGGAGTACATTTTTCTACACTACATTACCTAGTGAACCAACAACACAAATTATTGTTATAGTCCAATTTAGATATGATTTTTGTTATTAATTTGTTATGATATATTTTACTATGATTTTTGGGTGTGTAGTAAGGAGTTTGACGTGCCTTTTCAATAGTGTGCAATTTGGTGTGTTAACATGTTCCCATTCAATATTTTCCAAGCATTAATAATTGTGTTTTAGTTTTGTTATGACAACAAGACAACAACAATAAAGTACTATCATACTACACTCCATTCTTTCAAGCTATTTTGTTGGTGAGTCATATTTAAATAGATATTCATTTCATGTCATTTAGCTTACTTCTGGAGTGTTACAATAGTCTTATTTATGATCAATACTAAAACTCAATTCATATCAATAATCATACTTCATATATGATGTTTTAAATGCTTTGAGATAATTTTGTAATACCCTATATGGTAGTACCATCAATGGTTTCTTTCTTTATTTTTGATGTATTTTCTCACCCCACTTAATAAGTGGAAGAGCTCTTTGCTCACCGTTGAATAAGTGGAAGCATTGTTTTTGCTTATCCCATTGAATAAGTTTAAGTGTTTTATTTTCCCACCATTGAATAAGTGGAAGTGGTTGTGACTATTGTAATTGCACTCAACACTAAAAAAGTGGAAGTCCTTGTGCTTATTGTATCTACACACTCTACTAAATAAGTGAAGAAGTGTGTTTCCTTTTCAATTCATGCATATCACACTCCACTAAATAAGTTATATAGCTTAGAAGCACTAGTAGGTGTGGGTGGTTAAATGAAGCATGATATATCATTAAAAAGCCCACCTTGCTGGTTTGGCATAGTTAGTTTTATAGCATGACATATAGTTTTCTAAATTGCTTTCCAAATGCCCTAACACCACCAAATGCAACATTTGATAGCTTTCCACTGCTTGAAAATCACTTCGAGTTGGAAAGAATAATTAGAGGAATTTATAACGGAATTGACTATCTAACTATGGGTACAAATAATTTATTCATAAATATTATAATTTTTTTGCACTTTCCCATCAAAGTTTAGATATTTATATCTCATGTCTATTAAGAAACCTTGTACAAATGATGTATCCTATAAGGTTTAAGAGATGTGGATGGTGAGTACTCCTCTAAAATTAACCTAAACCCTTGATATGTTGGTGTAATAAATTTTATAACATGAAAAATACTATTTATGGAATTGGTCACTTGATACCCAAACACTACACCAAACTAACACTCTTGGTAACATTTGGTTGCTTTCCACCATGAGAAAATCTCTTTGTGTTGGAAATATATTCTTAGAGTATTGTGTAAAGAACTTATTTACATAATTGTAGGAATACATGATTCATGCATATGTGTCACTACTTTAATTTACTATCCTATCAAATTTTGACATGTTTTCCATATTATGTCTCTTGAGAGAATTTGTAGATCCAAAATATCCCAAAAGGTCTTAGAGGCATGGGTGCAAGAATGCAACCTACTTTTTTTACCTACCCAACTCAACATATCAATGAAATTAGTTTTTACCCACAACATTTATGATGCAAAATTGATCTCTCAATGTCCTAACATGTTGGCATAATTTAGCATAAACAAATATTGAACAAGTAGATGTAATAATTTAGCATAAATTAAAATAATATGATATATATATTTCATATGATTTGCATTATACATTTTTTTTTAATTATTTCTTACTAATAGGGTAATTGAATAGAGAAATATATAGTAACTCATTTGATGGAAAAACAATCACATGTCACTCTAAGACAATCCAATATCTAACTATGATTATCATCATGACAAGAAATATTGTTATGTATTGAAGTAGGAAACTCTATATGATGTTTCTACTAAGAAAAACATTCATATAATAAGAAATCAATCTATAACATGTTATTCTTCATAACTCAACCATTCTAAAGTTATTATACATTCAACTTTTATAACACTTTTATGGAGTTAGAATTAGATCACAACTGAATTTTTATAATGTTGCTTTGGCCAAAAAATAATCAACCTACGATAACAAAGAAATGTAATCATCAACACTTGCCAGAAGGAAAAATTATAATAAGCCAAGAAAAGTGATTTATCTTTAAGAAGCTTTAAAATAAATAATACAAAAGAGGAAAAAGAGTAGGAAAGGGTTCATAAGCCATAAATTAACAAGTATAATACAAGAGGCTCTTGAAAGATGTATAAGGGGAAAAAATAGGAAAAAGAAAATAAGTTATTTTTGGACAAATGCTTGGTTTGATGAGGAGTGTAAGGTAGTAAGGAAAGCTCTCAAAGATCTAGATAAAGCAGGCGAAAATCAAAATTTGTACCAATATATTATAAAAGAAAAAAAGAGAGTACATGGTCACAATGAGAGAAAAACTAATCTATTTAGGTAAGAATAACCCAAAAAAAATTGGAGGGAGCTTCAACAAAGGAAATAAAATATAGAGAATAACATCATATCTAATTAATGACTTAAATATGCAAGGAATTTGTATGAAAATGAACCAAAAACAAAGGCACCTCCCATAATCGCCACAACACTACAACTATTTACTTTGCAAGAGATTAAAGAAGGCATCAAGAAGTTTAGAATAGGTAAGGTTTAAGATATGGTTGAATTATAGGTAGAGTACTTAAGATGGGGAAATATTTTTTTTCTCCCCATATCAAAGAACATTTTTGACATCATCAAACTTGGGTTTATAAGAGATTGGACTACTAGCCTTGAGAGACCCCTTTTTAAGACTAGTAATGTAAATAATCGATCCAATCAATAGATAATCATGAAAAGTCCTTTGTTTACAAAAAAAATTAGAAGCATGATCGAGCACATGATCATCAAGAGGTGGAATAAAAAGGTAAGAGGGAAAAGGGGCAAGTGTGTTTTAGACCAAAAAAATCAACTATAGTCCATTGCATCACTTTGAGGCACACCATTAAAAAAGTTTGGGATGGTAAAGAGGAAGCCTATTAATATTTTTTTGACTTTAAGAAATATTTTGATATTGTTCCTAGGAGAAAATTAAGGTGTAGAATGAAGGAACTTGATATCCCAAAGCAATATAGAGGGGTTATTCATAGGATTTATGAAGAAGTTTGAGTAAAAATCAAAACTCAAGAAAGCCTTTATGAAATTTTTAGAAGTGGAATAAGTTTCAAAGAAGGGTCTCTTCTTTCCACTAATCTTTTTTGTCTTTATATTAACAAACTAGAAGAATGGCTAATATGCAAAGAGGGGATGGTGTTGTTTTAAGAGAGTATGTTGTGAGGCATCTCTTGTACGTCAATGATATCATCATGATCACTAGATCCATGCAAGAGTTACTAGAGCACTTATACACCTTACATAAATTATACAAGGAGGTAGGTATGCAAGTCAACACCAACAAGACATAGATCATGATCTTGTCCAATAAAAGGGACAAAAAGTAGCTCAAATTTTGTTTTAAAGAAAATATTCTAGAGGAAGTAACACAATGCAAATATCTTGGGATTGACTTCAATAATGCTCAATTGGGATACTTGTAAAAGGAAGACAATTTTGGGAGGGTAGAGTGCACTATATGCCTTGTGAAATAGAACCATGGAGACAAAGTTATGGGATTGTAAAACTATCTGAATTCTTTTTGGGCCTTTAGTTATTCAAATAATTCTTTACGAACATGAAATATGGTTTAGCCACACTTCGGGGTAAATGCAAGAAGATGAGTCCACTTATAGTGGAAGTTTCAAACTTAGAAAAAAAGCTCGAAATTATGCAAAAATGAAATGGGATCCCATTTCGCTTCCAAACATTGAGCCAAAAATGGGATCCCATTTCATAAAAAAAAAAAATTATGCTTTGTAAAATGGAATCCCATTTTGTAAAACGGGATCCTATTTTGTGAAAGCATAAAAAAAATATGCTTTTAAGAAATGGGATCCCGTTTCTTAAAATCATTTTTTTTTTTATGAAACAAGATCCCATTTTTTAAAATTTGAAGTTTTGGACCTAGTTTGACCTACAACTTTAAGGTCATATCAATGTCACAAGAAGAGAGTGACTTTGGACATATGTCGAAGACCTTTTTTGCATAATTATTCGATGAAATTAAAACCCATTATAGATGAGACTGTGTAGATTCCATATATGTAATTTTTTTACAATTGAATTATTTTTTCTATTTTTCAAATAATTTTTGATGAAACTGGTCCATAAACTTGAAATATTAGGGTTTTTTAGTATTTTAATATTTTTTATTAAAATATTTTTTTGAAAAACGAATTATATGTGAGCATTACTCAGAAAATTATTTTCAATTTGAAAAAAAATAAAAAAATGATGAGTTTAGGTCATCTTATGCTTGACGTACACAACGGTTTTTCAAAATAGCAAATATGGCCAATAAATTTTTTTTTTTTAAATTACAAAAAATATCATGAGCATTCTTCAATGTGTTACAAATCTTTTCCCAAAAGGATTCAAAAAAATATGATTATTTAGGTCAAAATATGGATGGTGTACATGTGCATGGTATGGTAAAAGAAAAGTGGCTTTTAAATAGTGGTTTTTAGACACAACTATTGAAAATCTATTTATATCATCTAGGTATTAAAATAAATTACATATTTGGAAACTAGACTCTGAGTACTACATTTTATAATTAGTGACTTTTTTTAGGATTCCATCTCTAAATGCTTCAAATTTTAAGGTCAAAAGTGACAAATTCTGAAAATTAGGGAAAACACTTTCATTTTTTGGCCAAAAAGTGGACTCAACTTCTTGCACACACCCTTCAACAACAAAATAGAAGCAAATAGAGAGGATTCAAAAATGCATGATCACAAGTAGATTCAAACTCAAAACTTTATTCCCTTATGAGATTCTTCTTGTTGAAACAAGTACCTTCCCTATTGAGACCATTGGTATGGTTCATCTCATAAGTTATCTTAAATTTTTTGAATAAATGGAGACACATGAATGGTCTAAGGCTATCATCAAATAACTGTTGAATAAGATAAAAAAGTCATGAATGAAATAAAATGTTAAGTGGATGAGCAAATGGGACATTCACCTAAGTATGTGCCCAAATAATAATAAATAAATAAAAACTTTTGTTATAGATGAATTTCACTAGTGGAGAAAGAAACATTATCTTGAAAAATTTAACCCCTTATGATCACCAACAAAATATACATAGGGGAAAATATACCTTGGAGAGTGAAGATTCTTATAGCTCAATTGAGGACTAGCTCCCCCCATCTTTGATGTAAAATGTGTGATGGAAAAGGCCTAAAGAAGAATGAGATGAAAGAGTTATCTTTTGCATGATACCTAGGTACTTGAATACACTTTATTCTAGAACATGAAGCTTACTATGATATTGTATGTAGACACTTTAGTGATTACTTTGCTATAATATTTATTCAAAGAGGATAAGATTGGTCATTATCAAGCTTCTTAGTAGTTGTTCAACAAGTTTGAAAGCTAGAATGATGGTGTCTATTATCACATAGATCATCTTTCACCTTATAAATGTTAAAATTTTGTTATTCTATTCTATTCTATGACATTTTTAGACCATATATACACAAAGTTGCAACAATTTATTAAAAACTAAAAATAAAATCCCAAAATAATAAAAAATATTTTTATAACTGTTAATCCTAATGAATAATTTATAATAAGAACTAAATAGTCTAAGAGATCTACAACTCAAATTCAAGTAAAAAGGCATCTAAATTAACCACTAAAACCACTATAAAATCTATATACAAAATTGATTAATCCTTTCTATCTTGTCTTTGTTACTAGAAGGTGTTTCCTATATGAAGTGAACAACTTGCTTTTGAAAATGAATGGTTGAAAATTGTAGAGAAAGATGCAAGACCATTGAAATGATCTCAACCATCAATTTTTTAAAAATATTAAAAATAATAATATATAATTAAAGAAAAGCAACTACATTCTTATATATTCTTAGCTTTAAATTAAGAAAATATAAGGATAAGAATTGTTTTTTCTTTTAAACTTTTTAAACTTAGATTTTTAAATAAATAATAATAATATATATATAAATCAATAAATTATGAATTGACTTTTTATCTTTTAAATAGATTTCATTTTATTTTTCACTTTTTAAGTTTGATGTTACTTGGAATTTTAATATAAAAGTTAGAATTTTACTTTTAACAATTTTAATATAGCTTATTTTTATTTTTAATATTTTATTTGAAATATAGTTTTAGTTTTTAAAATTTAATTTATTTAATAATATTTTTTATTTATTAATATTTAATAATATTTTTTATTTATTAATATTTATTAATTATTAATATTGAGTTTATGTTAATATTGTTTGTAATATATTTCTTTTATTCATAAGATAAGGATATATATTAATTTTCAAAAGAGAGTACAATTCATCTGCAAATGCAGGGATAATATTCAGAGTGTTGCCCAGTGCCTAAAGACCAAAATTGCATTTTCAGGCTGCTAGAATCAAAAGCTCCACCCACCTACAACCAACAAACCAAAAAGGAAAACATAATGCTGTTAAAATTTTAACAGAAAAAAACTATTAAACCCCACCAGACATACCCCTATGCGCACCACCACACCTAGAAAAAAGAGCTAGGCTAAAAGCCATTCAGTTTGGAAAATTGGTCGAAGTCCATCATCCAGTCCAGACCTTCCGCTACCTCCAGCCCAAGAAACTTCTTTAAGAAACTGACCCTATAAGCCGCTATCTAGCGATGACGAAATAGGGCCAAGCCCTTGAGGTCCATAAACAATGGGTAAACATGGATAACTTCACCACCACCTAGGCCAGAGGAAAGTCTCGAGCCTGCGACGCTCCCCTCCCCAGCAGTGTAGATTTTAACACTTTGTATAGGCCACCCAGAATCACACCTTTGAGTAGCTTGCCAATGATAACCTTTGCTTCCACCTTTGGGGCTCTCACGTCCAGTATTGATGTGAGAAAACAGGAAGCAATGTGGGTGTTTACCTTGAAACATTCATGGTTCTACAAAAATTCTTTGCCCAGAATCATTTTTATTGCCACTACCACCTAAGGGTCGATTCTTAAAATAATCCTCTTCAGTCGTTGATTTGTGATGTGTTTCAACGTCATTTGTTGCACCTTGCAATCAAGCTAGATTGGTGTGTAATGCCCAAGACTAACCACCGCCTCCACTGCAACCTCACAAATTTAGAGCGCTCCGCCATAGCTACTACATAGAGCCAAACACAAACAAAGAGAGAGACAATGAACAAAATGAACCTCTACCAACTAGATAAAAGAAGAAAGTTGCCCTTGCCTTTATTATTTTGTGCATTAACCTACATGCCCAGCCGGAATGTCTGCCCTCCATCCATATGTCCCATGCCTGGCTAGCTATACGTCGTCTGATGCCAACTAGGGTACAATAATAAAAGGCCCAAAGCTCTGGACGATCATATCATGATGACCTGGGCTTCCAACCTATGGCTCGCCAAACAATGAGATCCCCTTCCTTTGTGCAGTCGTAGGATTACTAGCCCACCATTGGTTTCCATTGAATGAAACCCACCTCAGTAACATGGCAACTAACTTGGCCAACCAACATCCACGTTGTCCATTAACCCCTCGTCAACAGTCACAGTCTCTCCACCTTGTTGGGGAGAGACACCCACCCAATCGCCCACATATTGTTTGTAATATATTAATTATATTTTTTAGGTACATATTTTATTAATATTTCAATTCTAATAAATTAAAAAAATAGTTTATTATTTGTTATTATTTTTTAAAAATTATTATGTTTATTAATATTTGGATTTTGATATATTTTGACTTTCCATTTAGTTAATTTTATTTTAGATTTAAATTTGAAATTTATTTTTATTATTTATATTTTTTATGAAATTACAAATAATAATTAAAAATTGATATATGGTATGGTATTATGGGTTTTTTGATATACATGTCAATATGAAAAGCTCAAACTATCCAAAAATTATCAGATATTGAAGCTTATTTTGGGTCTGCATGTCACAATAAATTTTGATAAACATGTTTACCTGAAAACTCACACTATGTAATGGATGTTAATTACTGAAGCTTGATTTTGATACAAATCTATCAATGCCACATTTGTCATTATATGGGGCTTTTGATAATGATTTTGAAACTGCCACACTTGCCATTATATGGGGCTTTTTGATAATATACCAATACTATAATTTTGGCATTTTTGTAATCCTTTAAGCATTATATATATATAGGCTTTTCCTTTTATCGAATTTTTTTTATTATTATAATTTATTTAATTTATAATTACTTATCTTATTAAAAATTTAATTATTGTAGAATAATCCTATTTTGGATTTTTGTTATAATTTATATAATAAAATAAATTTCAAACTTAAAATATAAATTAAAATTTATAAAGTGAGAGAGAGAAGGTAACTTTTGATTAGTTGTTTCATGCCAACAATCCAAGGATAGTACAACCCTAAGGAGTTATGTTGAGGGTAGCATGTCATTTGATTAAGGACATAATTCACCTTTAAAACCTCTTTAGTGTACCCATTGCATACTTAGGAGGAAAATAGATAGAGAGAGAAAGAGAAAAAATAAGGAGAGAAATAGAAACATAGAGAGGGAGACATAGATATAGAGATACAAAAATAGAGGTATAGATATAAAGGAATAATTATGGAGAGACAAAGAGTAGAGATAGAGATAGAAGAGAGATAAAGAAAGAGAGAGGAAAAGAGAGAAGAGGAGAGACATAGATATATAGTCATATAGTCACATAAAGGGAGAGATAGATAAAGAGATAGGAGACAAATATATATATATATATAGGTCGAGAGATCAAGAGATAAAGAGGGAAAGGAGGAGAGGGAGGGGGATATAAGTAGGGATAGAAAAAAATAGTAAGGGGAGAAAGATAGGGAGACGAAGATAGACAAAGAAAAGAAATGAGAGAAAGATAGATAGAGAAAGAGAGAAGGGAAGACAAATATAGAGAGAAATAGGGGAGAGAGAGGAAGAGAGAGATTGAGAGATAATAAAAAAAATATAAAGATAGAGAAGGAGACAAATATATAAAGAGATCTCTCTCTTTCTCTTCCCATATATCTTCTCTCCCTCTCTCATTCTCTCCCTCTCTTTGTATCCCCTTCTTTCTATCTCTATTTCTCTCTCTCTCCCTCCTCTCTCCATTTCCATCTCCATCTCCATCTCTATCTTCCTCTCTATAGATCTCTCTCCATATATCTATCTCCTTACGTCTCCTTACATCTCTTTCTCTCTTTACCCTCATCTCTCCCTCTTTCTATCCATATCTCTCCCTCTCTCCTATCACTCTCTCTTTCTATATCTCTCAACTTCTCTATCCTCTCTCTATTTCTCTCCCTCTCTCTCTCCCTCCCTCCCTATCTATTTATATTTATCTAGATCCCTCTCTATATCTATCTTAATATCTCTCTCTCTCACACACACACACACACACACACACACACACACACACACTCCTTTTTTCTCCTTTCTTGTCTCTATCTCCATATCTCTTTCACACACACACATACACACACTCGTTGTTTCTCCCTCCCTATCTCTATCTCTATCTCCATATCTCCCCCCTCTCTCTATCTCTCTCCCTCTTTCTATTAATTATCTTTGTCACCTCTTTTATCTCTCACTCTTGCCCCCTCTATTTCTATCCCCAACTCCCCCTCTCCCTCTCTATTTATATCTCATTATCTCTCCCTCTCTCTTATTTAATCCATCTCTCCCTCCATCTCTCCTACTATCTCTTTATATATATCCCTCTCTCTACCTCTATCTATATCACTTCCCATATCTTTATATTTCTCTCCAATCTCCCCCTCTTTCTATCTCTAACTTTCCCTCTCACTCTTCCTCTCTCCTTCCATCTCTCCCTTTATATATTTATCTCTCTTTGTCTTTGTCTTTGTCTCTTTCTCTCTCTTTCTCACCCTCTCTATCTTTCCAAAGTTATATTTATCTCTCAATATCTCCTTTATATCCCTATCTCCCCCTCTCCCCATCTCCCTATCACTTCCTCTTTCTATATCTCTCTACTTTTTTCTATCTCTATTTCTCCCCCTCCATCTGCCTGCCTCTCTATCTATTTATACATATCTATCTCCCTCTCTATCTCTCTCCATATCTCTCTCTTACTCATACACACATACACTCCTTATTTTTCCCTCCCTATCTCTAGCTCTATCTCTCCATATTTAAATTTTTGCATATCCCCCTCTATCTCTATCTCATTATCTATCCATCTCTCTCTACTCACTACCCCTCTTTGTATATCACTTCCTATCTCTAACTTTATATTTCTCTCTCATTCTCTCCCTCTCTCCCCCTCTCTATAAATTTATCTCTTCCATCTCTATCTATCCCTTTGTCCTCTCTCTTTATCTCTCCCTCTCCTCCCCATATCCCTCTCTCTATCTCTATCTCCTTACCCTTATATCTAACCCTCTTTCTATCTTCATATCTCCCTCTATCTCTCTCTCCCTATTGCAAACATAACATGAGCCTATTGGTAATGAAGTCTTATTATCTTCTTGATTCAGAGGTTTTGTTTTAGTTGTGTTCGGATCTCTATAAGCAGATGCATAATTGATTTAAAGCTATCACTTTTCCTTTTGAGACCTTTGTTGCATAAACATCATTTTCTAGACGACTTACCAATTAACCTCATATATACTACACAAATGTATGTAAAAAATAGACAAAAAAAAAAATTCCCTAATTGACCTTCCACACTTCTTTCGTTTATGCAAGTAAATATACTTTAACTGTATGGTCCCATGGGGAGGCTTGGCCTTCTATTTTCATGGAATAGGAGGTCCCATGGGGAAAAAAAAAATTGTGCTACGGGATAAATTGGAATCTTTTCCAGAAAAAATAGGAGCCCCTACGTTATAAGAATGAATATTTCAGCTGGTGAAATTGGGGTGGGGTTAGAAATGAATATTTCAGCTGGGGAAATTGGGGTGGGGTTAGAAATTACGCCTACAACTTAGGAGGTTTTTATGCCACTTGTCTCTCATCTAAAATTTTAAATTCTTATTAAAAAATAAAAATGAGAGAATTTTGATTTATTTATTATTTTTTATCAAAGCACTATAGTGCATTCCTTAAATTTTGGAGCTTAAAATTTTAAGCAGAATTGCAAGATTAAATCCATAGAACCAAGAACTTTAAAATATTCCTAAAAAAAATTAAGCAACATATGCTGAGATTTTTAAGGAAGCCCCCCTCCATGAAACCTTACCCTAAGTGCTCATTACATTGGGGCCAAAAACCAAAAAAAAAAACATTGGAAAAATACTTTGTATAAAAACAAATTTATCGACAATTTTGTGAATCTATTCTTTCACATCATTAGCAAAGGACTTAAAACGGTGAGTCGGGGGTTGTGGATAGGAGGAATCAAGCAACATGGATACAGTGGCCATGGCTGTTACCACATATCCACCACTTACCTCCAGGCATTGTTTTTCAACATCCACATCGAAGGTGAGTTCTCTACATTTTCTGTACAAAATCCAAATCAACCTCTACATAATCATGCATCAATCTTGAAATTCCAAGCATTGTTTATCTGAAATTCATCAGCCATTGTCTTTGCTTATTTTGACAAGACTCGCTGTACGCTATACAGTTGTTAACTGATTTGAGCTGTTCCTCAAGCTGTCAAATTCTTCAGTTTCAATCTACATTTAGTTCACTATTAAGTCTGCTGATATATAGTGTCTCTTCTATTGATTTGGGTGCCTCATCCCCATCTTAATGTCTAAGAGAGGATTTATTATGACATCTTACCGTTCAACTCTTAAGCCCATGAAACAAGAGTATTCTATCACGTTGGTTTTGGCGTAATAGCATAATAGTAAAATGGTGCATCCTTCAAGAGAGAAACTCAAGTTCAAATCCTTAGAACTTGTCTGGGTGTTAGTATCCTTAACCAAGAAAAGAGAATGCAGGGAGCAAATTGCTGATTGACAACCACAGAGGGTGATAATTCCTGTAGCATTCTGTTACTGTTAGTTTTTCTTGTCATCGTGATTGATAATGAATTTGTGCTGTCTGGGAAGCTTGATTTAAAGATGATTGAGGCCGAAGATCACTCTATTTCAGTACCTATACTTTGGTGTTTTCTTATTAATGGATTTTAGGGTATTTTGTAACTTGTTTTGTCAATAATCATTTTCGTAAGTTCGATTAAGGATTCTGCTTGGCCGTTAGTCTTTGGAGTTCTGTTGTTAGTTCTCTGTCTTGGAGCTGTTGCTGCTGTTTTTTTATTCTTTTCTTTAACAAAGCTTTTTTTCAATTGAAGGTTAAAAAGAAGAGAATGCCATAGGTTACCTTTAACCAAAAAACGTATGCAATAATATTTTATATTTAAATATAATGACGAGGAGATGTGGGTACAGAAAACTGTTTCTAGGTGAATAACTTTTGGGTTTTTTCTCTATTTGCATGTCAGAATAGTCTTATGAGTTGAACTCTCCGACATTGTCTAGAGCGTCTAAATGATTTTGTTATAAAAATGCAATGTATAGTTTAATGGAATAAGGAAATGAATTCTGGCATAACATTCTGCATGATGGGAATCTGCCCAAGAAAACTGAATTTTTCCGTGCAATGACTTTTCTAAGCATGTCTGATAATGGGTCAAAAATTATTTAAAAATAACCTCCATGCCCATTCTCATCTACATTCTCTACCGCCGGAGGATCATTGACCTTAAATATTAAGAGGGGTTTCAGACTTTATTTGTGCAACTTCTTCACATTTTTATACAGGTCAAGTGCTGGGCCCAGACATGGCCTTGTCCATTAGCTTTATTTCCTTTGGTGAAGGGTTTTTCTCTTACACGGGCATTTATAATGGTTGTATTGCATGGCATTGTCTTTTATGACATGTTTAGGCTTCGCCTGTTTTGGATTAGAACTCTTGGTAGTTTGAAGCTTCCTTTGTTGTTAGTTAGCTTTGTATCATCTTATCTCAAGGTTTGGAGATTTTTTTCTGGCTCCTTCCTGCCGTTGGTACAGGATATACTTCCAATTCTATTGGACTTTTTGGTCATATGTGAGTAACTTTTATTTGTGAAGTATGATGAGTAAGTGTTGCCCTAAATGGTAACTGGATTTATAGTAAGGGCAAACCACTTCAAGATGGGCCAATCTCTGAATGTCTAAAGAAATTATCCCAGATGAGATCTAAGCCGATAGGATGACAGCATGGAATTGTGGCTCACTTTAGGCTGACAGATACAATGGCATGAGTTGTATTGAAACATAGATCTGTGAGTATCAATATTTTTTACATCATACACATGAATCTATGCTGCTTTATATGGGTATTTTTAATCTTTTTAAAAGTTTGTATAAATTGTTTTGCTGATATGTGAACCATCCTAGAAAACACACTTGTATAATAAGTAGCAAGTAACTATTGCGCGGATTAGTTTTTTTTTTTTAATTACAAGGAGCATCCCCTTCTATTCAAAGAGGTGCTACTGCACATTGGTTCCATTTTGTGTCATACTGAAAATTGCAAATTAAAATGCTAACACACCACTTGAACATAAAGGCCAGATTATGATTAAAGCATATGTTTTCTCATTCCTCAGTTTACCCCGACTTTTCTTGGGAATCATTACATCATTCTGAGAAAAAGAAACATTAACACTATGAAAATGACTCTAATTCTGCATTACCACGTAGAATGATTACACCAGTGACTATCCTGATGCCATTGCCACGAAAACCCCATTTCTTTTTCAATGAATCTAATTGCTTGAGAATTTTCATACATCAGGTCACATGTTACAACAACTTTCTGACAACCCTTGACTCTGAACATGGTCATGTGTTACAACAACAATTGTTGCATTGATATAAAGCTGATAATAAAGTCTTTATTTGCTCATAACATCATAAGGTAGATATTAACATTTCAGACTTTGCTAGAGCTTGAAGTCTTACTCAATAGAAAATCTTCCCAGAAAAGTTGTGATGGCCTCTTGATTACTCAAGACAACTCTGAGCAAGAATTAAGGGAGTTACTCCAGATCAGGCCAACGTTCCTCTGAATTGTTTGTTTCAAGGCAAGGCAATACTTAAATATATACTTCTGTCTGTATATGTGATTCGAGTTTGTGATAATGTAACATCATGTAAGCACACAGCCACAGAAAATTGCCTTTTATATATGAATATATTTGAGCAAATACATGAGACGTAATAGATATGCATATATTTATGTATCCTGTATGAATATAGAGTTGTGGTTATAAGTGTATTCTCTGGTGTGATCTGTGGACGCCTTTCTGTGTTATGTAATCCCGATCAGATGTCTTGTTATAATCCGCCTATGAAGTGGTCCGATTTCCACGTCCCTTCTATGATGCCCGATGGCGGAACTGTCTCTGTCTTCTTCTTACTATTGTTGCTACCTTGATCTTCCCTTCCTTTTATCGTGCAATGTCTTACAGAGTATCGCTGAATGAACTGGCAGCGCTTCCTCTCTATCCTCCTTCTTGATGACTCCTATCCTCATCCGTCCCCCAATTTCTATCCCTTCCATTGGCTGTAAGCATTTATCGCATCCATTCATATAGGCGCGACCCTTCACATGCATCTGGGCTGTAGACGGCTAAAGCTACAAACAAATATCATGAAGTCTCCCCCCTCTTGGATTTGCTTGCCCTCAAGCAAAATGTAGTATTATCTTCCTTAAGGTGCTTGTGGTTGAGAGGGTTGTAGCCATCGTTACAACTTAAACTTCCTTGAATTCTCTCTTTCAGGTATCCAAGCTTGGAGTATACCTATCTTTGGAGGAAGGTTGTATCAATTGCTACAACTAAACTTCCTTCAAATCTTCTAGGTATCCATTCTCGGGGTTTACCTGGTAGGTATCCAATCTTGGGGTATACCTAGTTTTTGATCTTGGAGGAAGGTTGCAACAATTGTTACAACTATACTTCCCCAAAAATTCTCTAGGTATCCAATCTTGGGGTATACCTCACTTTAATCTTGGGAGAAAGGTTGCAACAATCGTTACAACTAAACTTTCAGGTATCCAAGCTTGGAGTATACCTAGCTTTGGAGGAAAAGTTGCATCAATCGTTACAACTAGATTTCCTTCCAATCTTCTAGGTATCCAGTCTCGGGGTATACTTGACAGGTATCCAATCTTGGGGTATACCTAGTTTTTTATCTGGAGGAAGATTGTAACATTCATAACTAATCTTCCTCAGAATTCTTCTAGGTATCCAATCTTGGGGTATACCTGGTTTAATCTTGGAGAAAGGTTGCAACAATCGTTACAACTTCTTTCTTGATTATTTTAGTTACTTGGCCCCTTGGGAAAGGATTGTAACAATCGTTACTAGTATCCTCTCCCCTCTTGGTCCTATATTGCTGCAATATCTGATATTTCTTTAATAAGAAAGTTGATTTATTACTTGTATAAAAAGTATTTTATATAGTAGTTGTCTTCCCCTTGGTTTTTCAGGGATTTTTGTCATTCCTTGCTTTGATTATTTCTGAAAGCCTCAATGGATTCCTTTCTTTCCCATGTAGCGTCATCCTCGGGAAGACCCCTCCACTTTATTAGGAATTCAGTGATGACTCTATTTCTCAATTTCCTTTCTCTGGTATCTATGATCAATTCTGGTTCGAGGGTGAGTTGCCCCTCTTCATCTAGCGGAGGTAACTCGGTGCAAGGAAGAACTTGTTGCCCAAGGACCTTTTTGAGCCTGGATACATGAAAAACATTGTGGATCTTGCTATGCTCAGGTAACTCTAACTCATAGGCCACTTCCCCAATCCTTCTTACAATTCTGTATGGACCATTAGAATGTGGTTTTAGCTTCTCAGACCCATTCTTTTTGATTGATGTCTGTTTGTATGGTTGTAACCGTAGAAAGACTAAATCTCCAACTTCAAATGATCTCTCTATGTGATGACGATAAACATAAAATTTTTGTTGGTTCTGAGCCTGCTGCAAGTTTTCCTTTAGAGCCGTCCTGAGATCAATGTTCTTCTATATGAAATCTTGAGCGCTTTGTACCTTGCTTTCTCGAGTGATCAAATGTCCGAATGAAGGAGCATCGTAACCATATAAAGCTTTGAAAGGGCTCATTCCAATTGACATATGGTGGGTGGTATTGTAACAATACTCACCTAAGTGTAGCCATTTAATCCATGCTGACTGTTGTCCTGTCACATAATTCCTAGATATCCTTCTAACCACTTGTTAACTATTTATGTTTGTCCGTCTGTTTGGGAATGGTAACTTGTACTTGGAGTCAGATTCGTTCTTGCCAACCTGAAAACTTCTTGCCAAAATTGACTAAGGAACTTACTATCTTTGTCACTGATGATTGTTCTGGGTATCCCATGAAGGCGAAAAACTTCCTTGAAGATAATTTCTGCCACTTGAGATGCTTTCTATTCTGATGATATGGTGAGAAAATGGGCATACTTGGAAATCCTATCTACCACCACATAAATGCTATCCTTTCCATGCACCTTGGGTAATCCTGTTATAAAATCCATTGAGATACTTTCCCATTTTTGATTGGGAATAGGCAAGGGCTGAAGAAGGCTTGCTAGAAACTTCTGTTCTGGCTTATTTCGTTGGAAAATCATACATTCATGTATATGTTTGAGTACATCACTTTTCAAACCCTTCCATGAGTATACTTCTCTAACTTGTTTGTACGTTTTGTAGAATCCTTGGTGTCCTGCCAGAGGCCTGTCATGGTACTCCTTGATAATCCGGTTCTTTAACTTTGAATGTGGAACAAGCAATATTCTTCCCTTGTATAAGATAAGGTCATCATATACTTTGTATTCCTCATTTGTCACTCTTCACTCGAGTATTTCGGATGTTTGTGCATTTTTGGCATATTCAGCAATAATATCATTCTTCCAATCTCTTGAAATACTTGTGATATTGTTGAGATAATGTCGCCTTGATAAGGCATTTGCCATGCCATTATTGGCTCCCCTGATGTACTCTATGTCCAAATCGTATGCTTGTACTCTGCTTACCCATTTTTGTTGTCAGTCATTGAGGTCCTTTTGATGCAAGAAGTACCATAGGCTATTGTGATCTATTTTGATGACAAACCTTCCACATACTAGATATTGACGCAATTTTGACAAGGCGTGCATGATTGCCAACATCTCCTTATCATAGACTGAGTAGTGACTTTCTGCCTTAGTGAGTTTGTGGCTTTCAAATGCTATTGGGTGTTTCTTCTGTATGAGTACTGCACCAATTCCTTCCCTGGAAGCATCACATTGTAATTTGAATGGTAAGGTGAAGTCGGGAATAGCAAGGACCGGGCAAGTGCTCATGGCTTCCTTAAGATATTCAAAAGCTTGTTGTGCTTGGTCATTCCACAAAAAGGCACCTCTTTTTGTCAAATCTGTGAGTGGGGTGACCAACTTGGAGAATCCTTTAACAAAACGCCTATAATAATTGCACAATACCACGAATCCCCTAAGTTGAGTCAGGGTTTTGGGTATGGGCCATTCTTTTATGGCTTTGATCTTCTCTTCATCCATGCTTACCCCTTCTGCATCGATCTTGTGACCCAAATAGAGTATTTCTTCTAGTCCAAATTCACATTTTGACATCTTTGCAAAAAGAGATTCTGATTCCAGGATACTTAAGACTTCTTCAATGTGTCGAAGGTGCTCTTCCAAGGCTTTGCTATATATCAAAATATCATCAAAGAATATTAGCAAGAACTTCCTCAATTGTTGGCGAAAAATGTGATTCATGCATGATTGGAAGGTAGTGGGCGCATTAGTGAGTCCGAAAGGCAACACTAGGAACTCAAAGTGCCCATAATGACATCTAAATGCTGTTTTAGGTGCATCCTCTTTCTTCATTCTGATTTGATGATACCCCGAACGCAGATCAATTTTGGAAAAATATCTTGCTCCATGTAATTCATGCAAAAGTTCGTCAATTCTCGGAATTGGATATCGGTTCTTGATAGTTTTTTTATTTAAGGCCCCATAGTCTATGCACATCCCCATAGTACTGTCCTTCTTCATAACTAGAACCATGGAGGATGCAAAAGGACTATTGCTTGGCTGAATATGTCCCATTTCAAGTAGTTCTTTTATAGTCTTCTCAATCTCCTCTTTGAACTTTCGGGGGTGCCTATAGGGGGTGGTGATCACTGGTTTGGCTCCTTCTAATTCTATAGAGTGTTCGAACCCTCTTTTTGGAGGGAGCCCTGGGGGAATGTCTCCAAAGATCTTTTTGTGCCTTTTTAGGATAGGCTGAATGTCTATGTGAACGGCTTGTTCGTGGGCGGGTGACTTATCTAGCACCATGCACTGAGCTATCCATTCTCCCTGCCCGTGCCTCACGATCCTTTCCATTCTTTTGCATGACACAACTTTGGGTGAACCATCTGGTAGCCCCTTTAATGTGATCTCTTGCCCTTGATGTTTGGAACAAATTTCCAAATTGGGGTTATCCATGGTGAATTGTCCTGGGGAATTTATTCACAGCATCCCGAAGACTACATCATTTTGCAAATTCACAACATAAAAGTCACCCTTAATGGTATGATTCCCTAGTTGGATTTCTAGTTGTGGAATGATCTGATTGCATTGATCCATGGATCCATTTGCTAGAGCTACCTTGAAACCATCGAAGCTTTGAGTCTTTAACTTCCTTCTTAAAACCAAGTTCTTGCTGATAAAGTTGTGGGAAGCCCCACTATCTACCAATGCAATAATTTTCTGTCCTTTAATGGTTCCTCTGATTCGGAAGGGTCTATGTTCATTTGCTTGAGAAATGACTGGTACGGACACTTGCTCTTCCGATTCTCTCCTGGATCTTTTGACAGGACTCTCCTCATCCGCTTCTTCTATTTTGTGCAATTGTCCTTTCTTACATTGATGGTTTTCCCCTCTTGGCTCTTTACACCTGAAACATTTGTTCTTCCTCTTTAGTTCTTCCTTTAGTTGGATGGCTTCCTTCTTGCTGCAATAATGCCCTTGTCCCCATGGTTCATGATAGAAGTAGCAAGTCCTTCCTTGGATCTCTTTCCCCTGATCTTGTTTGGGTGGTGGCTTGGACGAGGCATTCCTCATTTTTTCCCTTGGAGTATTAATCTCCACTTTCATGGCCTTTTGAATCACTTCACCTACTGTTTGAGGGTCCAGCGGGTTCACTATGTTTTTGATTTGTTCTTTGAGTCCCTCGATCCTTCTTTGAGATAAGTCGGGAACCATGACTGCCAGTCTTTGGAATTTGTTGGCAAATTCCTCTATGGAACCGTGCTGTTTGAGTTGAGTGAGTTCTTTGAAATACAACTCGGGGTGTTTTTGATCGAATCTATTGATGAGCTTCTGGGTGAATTCACTGTATGTGACCACATTTTGATGGCCTTGAGTAATTAGTCCATGATGCCACCAATCGTGAGCGATTCCTGATAAGTGGAGGATTGCAAATTTGATGGCACTCTCCTCCGTCATGGGGCTGAGGGATAAGTAAGTGTTGAGTTTTTGGACCCATGATCGTGCTGTAAATCTCTCGGATCCGTCGAAAAGGGGCAATGACATCTTACTAATACTTGATTTCAGGTCTTTATCGGAATGGTGGTTCCTTTTCTTTATCTTAGTTTGAGTTTTGACCTCATAATATTCTTTGAATGATATGTGCTTCTTAACAGAGGGATCTAATGCAGCGTATGCTTGAGCAATGTCCTCCACACTGGTTGCATTGGGCTCCTCTTCCTCTTCGATGTCATTTTCGCTTGAAATGAAAGGGGGCATAGTGGGCCTTAGTGCAGAACTTTGTGTGGACTGCTCATTATTGGAGTGATGGGAGTGTATCTCTATTCGTTGGGCAACCTTTTCCTGAGTGTGATTGCTATTTATATTCTGCAGGGCCTGAAGTAGCAATTGATTAGTTTTCTCAAGTCTTTTGTTGGTTTGTTCCATGTAAGTCCGGAATTCATCCTTCATGGTGTCGTCCCCGAGTGTGTCATTCCTAGTGCCTTTTCTATAGTATGTTCGCATATTCTTACAGTTTGATAGGAAAGTGCTCTGATACCACTATGATGGCCTCTTGATTACTCAAGACAACTCTGAGCAAGAATTAAGGGAGTTACTCCAGATCAGGCCAACGTTCCTCTGAATTGTTTGTTTCAAGGAAAGGCAATACTTAAATATACACTTTTGTCTGTATATGTGATTCGAGTTTGTGATAATGTAACGTAATGTAAGCACACAGCCACGGAAAATTGCCTTTTAAATATGAATATATTTGAGCAAATACATGAGATGTAACAGATATGAATATATTTATGTATCCTGTATGAATATAGAGTTGTGGTTATAAGTGTATTCTCTGATGCGATCTGTGGACGCCTTTCTATGTTATGTAATCCCGATCAGATGTCTGGTTATAATCCGCCTATGAAGTGGTCCGATTTCCACATCCCTTCTGTGATGCCCGACGGCGGAACTGTCTCTGTCTTCTTCTTACTATTGTCTCTACCTTGATCTTCCCTTCCTTTTATCGTGCAATGTCTTACAGAGTATTCGCTGAATGAACTGGCAGCGCTTCCTCTCTATCCTCCTTCTTGATGACTCCTATCCTCATCCGTCCCCCAATTTCTATCCCTTCCATTGGCTGTAAGCATTTATCGCATCCATTCATATAGGCGCGACCCTTCATATGCATCTGGGCTGTAGACGGCTAAAGCTACAAACAAATATCATCCATAGATTAGCAAATCGATATTCTAAAATTAATACAAATATTTGTTAGACTTTGTATAAATATTTATTATATGGTTTACTTTTCAAAAATAATTGAATGGACTAAAATGAAATATATATATATATATATTTTAAAGTTTAATGCTTAGAGGGCTGAGTTTAACACTAATCTGTATGGAACATTACAAAAGTGATCCTATATGAATAATGAAACTGTCTCCTAGGATGGTTGCATTTATCGCGTATTAAATCCCCATCCAGGAATACTAGCATTTTCCCAATTAGACAGCCTTAGTTTCACCATAAATGGTCAATCAACTGAGCAAATATATCATTCAGAGATTGATAATCTATACTTTAGGCTCTAAATTGATAAGGAGCCAGATAGTAGAGGATTTATAAAAATGAGAAACAAGGATTGTTGCATACTTTGGAGGGAGCAAAGGTCCAATATAAATTTTGAATGTTTGATGGAGTTTGCAAATGTCAGAAAAAACAGAAAGGCTATCTAAAAGTTTTAGAACAGAATCTAGCTTGCTTTATGAGGGTTGCTACTGTCAGTAAAACTAGAAGGGTTTTTTATGAAGGTTTTTGAATACAAAAGATTGGATGAGAATACTGTCTTGATAGAGAAGCATTATAGCTTGAACTGTCTAATGGTATGACAGCATCATACTGTGAATGTAAGGATGAACATGTCTAACAAGGACCAATGATAAATGAATGTTAGATAGGTATTCCTCTAAGTAATGTTCCTAAAGCTTTATGACAATGAATTGGAATTGTTTCATTCACTATCCCCATATTTGCATAGGCATACTGAGAAAGATTTTGGAAATGAATTATCAGACTGAGTTTGAAGAGCTTAAAATTCCTGACAAATGTTTTGCAAATCCATCAAATTCCATCTATATTATAGGTTATGTTTTGCAAATCCTTTGAATTCCATCTATGTTATAGGTTTTCTTTCCTCCTTAATGTGCAAGTGGGTTATGAATGCATTATAAACTATTTTATGCTCTCACAGGTAGCAATCTACAAAGTGAAATTGGATTACCTTGTCAATGTTCGATGCTCCTACAAGAAACATTTCTCTTCACATGCCTATAGCACATGGGAAAACTTTCCAGTAAGGTCAGAGTTATCAATTATGTCCTCTCTTTTATATTTGGGAATTTATGAAACTTTGATACTTATTGATGCTTCCACTTTGCATTTGATAATTTAGGATACAAATGGTGAATCTTTTTAATCATATATTGTCAGTCATATATTTACAACTTGCCAGTGACCTTTGATATAGTTAGAAATTTTGAAGGGAAGGAAATGTAGGTTTTCAATCACATCCTAATTATATAAGCAATACTGATGAAAGCATTTGCCAAAGCACCATTTAGAATTCTTTCAGATTGTGTTAAAATCTTGCATCACCTATGTTGTTAATAAGCACTATTTACTTTTCTGTTCATTAAGAATCTATAATGCCTCAAGAATCTACTATTTGATGTGAAGATAAAGTGGCTCAAGTATGCAAGATAGCTAGGAATTTGATAATAATATGCAAACCTTTTAGGTAGGATTAGAGATTCGCACACAAGCATAATTTTTCAAATCAGTATAAGTTCAGAGAGGAAGGAGGTTATGAGCTTCGTTGTTGAGGGGTTGCATTTAATGTCTAGAATGCTAAGTGTTTAAGTTTGAGAGCTTCTTGTGAATATATACGCTTCTTGTGTGAATATATAAGCCCCTTTCAAGCCTAAGATATCAATTGATCTTATAACCAGGATGGTAAAAGAGAGCAGGCTATTTCCACTCATGATCTTGATTCTCATTAGGCAGTTTGCCACCTTTCTCTCATTGTTACATGGCTAGATTCCTGAATTACGTGCCATTTATGTCATCAACTCCTGATTAAGTTTTCTGAGTAATTGGCTTTCTTGTAAGTGAATTTTTTTCTGGCAATTTTCATACTTGAGTTGCATGGTATAATCCTCTACATGTTCTTACTGGGTATCTTTTGACAGGAATCAAGAAGCAATCATAAAAGATGTTCCTCTTGTTTCTTTCACAATCCCACTTTTATCCAATGATAAGTGTAATAGATTGACAATTAATTCTGCAGCTGCATCAGATACAGGTAAATGTTGGATAGCATCTTTGGGATAAGAGTATGATATACTTTGGTGTCTCGCAATATATTTAACTCTGCAACTTGAATCGTTTGTTTTTGTATGTTGTTAATATCAGAAGCTATAGTATAATTTTTTTTCACTTTCAATTCCTTGCTGCTTTCAGGTTTGGAAACATCAAAGCCTGAAGTTTTGGTGATAAATGATAGGGAGATAACAGTTGAATCTCGTGAGGATGAAAAGATCCATGTGAGAACTTGTTTATTCAAAAAGGGATTTTGCTACACTGTGATTCTATTTGTTTAAGGTGTTTTCCTTCTCAAAATATAAATACAAGATATGGCAGGGCCTTATGTATTTAAGTTGTAGTTCTGGTTATTTTTACAATCATGCAACATTGTTCTTCAATCTTTTAGAATGAAAGGACATGATTTGGAGTATGTATGATTGGTATTGTTGGTTGCCACTTTTAGGCCCCGTCATTTCCTTTCCTTGTTCCAAGAGTTGAATTCTACCATGATGCAACAAAAAAATAGAATAAAATATAATACTAGTTATTTTGCACAAGTACTGCATGCTTCAGGTTGATATGATACACTGTCTGGAAACATTTCTCGTGGGGATAGACCAGATAAACAAATCTATCTATTACTAGTTCATTAATGATGTGTTGGTGGCTTTGGCTCTTGAGTGTAGATAAGAGTGGATGTGTCCGGTGAAGATACAGAGAGGACATTTGATGACATTCTCACAAAGTTAGCCAAGGAGGTAGGACCTGTTCCTGGATTCAGAAGACAAAAAGGAGGTCAGTATGAATAGTTTTATGTGATAGCTTGTTTACGTGCCAAATGCATGCATCCACAAATTATTCTGGTCTTATTTAGTTTGGAAAACTGTAAAAAACACTGCATATACTCTTGTTGTGGCTTTCACAAGGGTAATCCAAAAGTACTGCAATGTTGCAACGTTTATTTTTACATGTGATTATTCATCTCTTACTAGTGTTTTCTTTTTATGTTTTATGCTTCAGTTGGGGAAATGAAAGTGATGCTGTTATTTAATTTAATTATTGTACCAAACATGGATATCTAACAGGGTGATTGGTTTTTTCTTTTCAATTTGACATGGGCAATCTGGATGCTTCAGGAAAAACTGGCAATGTAAGTTTAATAATAGCCTATTGTGTGTTTTTTTCAAATGTTTTCAGATAAGTGGCTAGAATTAGTTTGATGTGTGAAAATACAGCTCATATAGTGAAGATGAATGCATCATTGTGATGGTCTTAAAATTAAATCCATTGCTATTGTTGATGGTCCTTGAAATGAGTATCTTTGATATATTTTTTGCATTACAAGTGTCAATTCAATATTAACTTCTTACTCTGGCTTTGACAAGTAGTGTCTTCATTTAATTTGAAGATAATAAAATCTAAATGAGTTTGTTTCCAACAATGATATATTTTTTGGTTATTAGAACATCCGTTTGCAGACATCTCAGCGAACCAGTGTTACAAGACTCGGACTTGCCTTGGACTCGGCAAGCTGATTTTTGACTCAGACTCAGACTCAGAGCCCAGACTCACCCAAGACTCAGCAAATAGAAAAACCCAAGAAATTCAGAGATTTTTAAGGATTTAAAACCTGTTTCATGCACCCTTTAATAAATAAACCTTAAAGACACAATGACATCATAAAATAGAAACTACTATGATCCCATACACAAACATACATTGATCACATAAGTATAACACAAATTTTAGCTGAAGGAAATAATAGTAGTAAGAGTCAAAACAATTAGATATATAAATGTTGTCAAATGTATACAATACTCATGGAATATGAAATCCTTGGCATCAAAAGTTCCAAACATATATCAAAACAAAAGCTACAAGTCTATGGCTCAAAGGAGCCTACATCACTAAGCATTAGTCCTCCTGCATAGACATATAAGATAGGTCTTGGATGATGATGCAGCCATCATCTCTGCCTGTGTCTCAAACTCAGTGGCACCCAAACCAGCATCCAAGGTTTCTCCTCGTGCTCTATCCTCCTTTGCCATGGCTATTGCCTCTACCTCTCAATCTGCCTGGTCGACCCAATCAAGGTCCTCATCACTAAAAATAGGATCCTCGGCCTCAGTAATCCAATCTGATTATGGATCAACCTCCTCCAACGTGATGGGTGACAAGTTACTGCCTGATATTTGTCTATGGCGAAGGTGCAGGTTGTAATGAACACAAACAAGATCATTCAACCTCTACACTGACAACCTGTTGCGCTTCTTGGAGTGTATGTGCTCAAACATACTCCAATTGCACTCACAACCCGAGGCACTGCATGGTTGGCTCAACACTCAAACTGCAATCCTCTAAAGATTTGGTACTTTAGCACCAAATCTCTCCGACCATGCATCTGAGATGAGAAAAAAAAAAATCTCATTGTCCAACTTTAAGTTTGAATATTTAATAGTAATATAAAAAATTGAAAAGTGGTAATTTTTAAACTACTATTATGCCCTTAATAAATTTTTACTTGGCTGCAATGTCGATCGAGTAGCCTTGCATATTTCTCTTGTAAAGAGATCTCCTTGTGCAAGTATGAAAACCTCTATCTCGGCAACAATTTGGGCTCCAACATGAGAATCAAAAATCCGCTCGATGACTGTGTAGAGACCACTCATAACCTCCTCATACGCCTTGAATTCTTTGCGGAATTGGAATGCCGGATTGAGAAAATATGCTGCTACATATAGGGGCTTGTGAAGTTGTGTTGATGCAGGTTTTGTGACCTTAACCAACATTAGAATAAAATACCCAATAGAATATCCTATTCTCTCTTGAACAAAGTTTCCAATGTGCTGAACTAAGTGATCACAAAGTAGACTCCAAGGTTCGTGGTGCATATAGGATAGTCTTAGTTGGTTTGATGTGTTTGCTGGTATTTCAAGGGGGACTTACGCTCAACTTATCACTTAGGACTTTGAATGTTGTGGATAATGAGTGGTGAAATTCTAGTACTACCAATTTTTAAAAATAAAATAAAAAGGATAAAGGTTTAGAGACTAAACTAATTCTAAACCACTCCTATGAACTCAAGAGACGAGTGTTGGATGGTGAAATTCAAACCAATCTTTGCTTTGCCAAGTACGATGACTACAACTAGACAAAGATGGTGCAATCTTCAACGGGATTTACAAATGATATCCTATTACTTAACACCACCATCAATTCAAACAATGCATATAAGTAATAGAATTCGAGTTTAACAATTTCAAAGTTCAGACTAACCTTGCACATCAAATTGAAAATCATTCAATTGAAAAAGGTATGAACTAATTTCACCATTATCAACACTATCAATCTTTCATTCATCTAAAATTGCTGAAACAAATCTATTTTATTGAAGAAATATGAAACCATGCAAGCTCTCAAATTAACAAATGCTCATCAATGAGTCAAATCATAATTGAATAGCACTCTTAGCAACAATTTCACTAGTCTCCCCGAACAAATGAAATGAATGGGGTTTATATAGGCACCCCAATTACAAAGCAACGACCCAGATTGATCTGAGATCAATGGCCAAGATTATTTCCAAAAACCCTAACCCTAAAAAGCATAACTAACTTCCGAGACACATGGCACAAGGAAGATGAGCCACTTGGAATATGGAAAATACTAACACCTCGCAAGCTAATCAAGTAAACAAGGCTCCAAAATGCAATTCCCCCTGGCTTGGTCTCTGGCTGCGAATGCAATGAACCTTGCCATTAACAAATTGAGTTCCTCCACTGGATGAAGTCCACATTTGATCATGTTTGCTGCTATGGGCGTAGGCATTTCATGTTGGGTGCCAAACATTCTT
>VDFB02000020.1:75458422-75470845 GCA_007258455.2 Sequoia sempervirens
TGCCTTTTCAATAGTGTGCAATTTGGTGTGTTAATATGTTCCCATTCAATATTTTCCAAGCATTACTAATTGTGTTTTAGTTTTGTTATGACAACAAGACAACAACAATAAAGTACTATCATACTACACTCCATTCTTTCAAGGTATTTTGTTGGTGAGTCATCGTTAAATAGATATTTATTTCATGTCATTTGGCTTACTTCTAGAGTGTTACAATAGTCTTATTTATGATCAATACTAAAACTCAATTCATATCAATAATCATACTTCATATATGATGTTTTAAATGCTTTGAGATAATTTTGTAATACCCTATATGGTAGTACCATCAATGGTTTCTTTCTTTATTTTTGATGTATTTTCTCACCCCACTTAATAAGTGGAAGAGCTCTTTGCTCACCGTTGAATAAGTGGAAGCATTGTTTTTGCTTATCCCATTGAATAAGTTTAAGTGTTGTATTTTCCCACCATTGAATAAGTGGAAGTGGTTGTGACTATTGTAATTGCACTCAACACTAAAAAAGTGGAAGTCCTTGTGCTTATTGTATCTACACACTCTACTAAATAAGTGAAGAAGTGTGTTTCCTTTTCAATTCATGCATATCACACTCCACTAAATAAGTTATATAGCTTAGAAGGACTAGTAGGTGTGGGTGGTTAAATGAAGCATGATATATCATTAAAAAACCCACCTTGTTGGTTTGGCATAATTAGTTTTATAGCATGACATATAGTTTTCTAAATTGCTTTCCAAATGCCCTAACACCACCAAATGCAACATTTGATAGCTTTCCACTGCTTGAAAATCACTTCGAGTTGGAAAGAATAATTAGAGGAATTTATAATGGAATCGACTATCTAACTATGGGTACAAATAATTTATTCATAAATATTATAATTTTTTTGCACTTTCCCATAAAAGTTTAGATATTTATATCTCATGTCTATTAAGAAACCTTGTACAAATGATGTATCCTATAAGGTTTAAGAGATGTGGATGGTGAGTACTCCTCTAAAATTAACCTAAACCCTTGATATGTTGGTGTAATAAATTTTATAACATGAAAAATACTATTTATGGAATTGGTCACTTGATACCCAAACACTGCACCAAACTAACACTCTTGGTAACATTTGGTTGCTTTCCACTGTGAGAAAATCTCTTTGTGTTGGAAATATATTATTAGAGTATTGTGTAAAGAACTTATTTACATAATTGTAGGAATACATGATTCATGCATATGTTTCACTGCTTTTATTTACTATCCTATCAAATTTTGACATGTTTTCCATATTATGTCTCTTGAGAGAATTTGTATATCCAAAATATCCCAAAAGGTCTTAGAGGCATGGGTGCAAGAATGCAACCTACTTTGTTTACCTACCCAACTCAACATATCAATGAAATTAGTTTTTACCCACAACATTTATGATGCAAAATTGATCTCTCAATGTCCTAACATGTTGGCATAATTTAGCATAAACAAATATTGAACAAGTAGATGTAATAATTCAGCATAAATTAAAATAATATGATATATATATTTCATATGATTTGCATTATACATTTTTTTTAATTATTTCTTACTAATAGGGTAATTGAATAGAGAAATATATAGTAACTCATTTGATGGAAAAACAATCACATGTCACTCTAAGACAATCCAATATCTAACTATGACTATCATCATGACAAGAAATATTGTTATGTATTGAAGTAGGAAACTCTATATGATGTTTCTACCAAGAAAAACAATCATATAACAAGAAATCAATCTATAACATGTTATTCTTCATAACTAAACCATTCTAAAGTTATTATACATTCAAATTTTATAACACTTTTATGGAGTTAGAATTAGATCACAACCCAATTTTTATAATGTTGCTTTGGCCAAAAAATAATCAACCTACGATAACAAAGAAACGTAATCATCAACACTTGCCAGAAGGAAAACTTATAATAAGCCAAGAAAAGTGATTTATCTTTAAGAAGATTTAAAATAAATAATACGAAAGAGGAAAAAGAGTAGGAAAGGGTTCATAAGCCATAAATTAACAAGTATAATACAAGAGGCTCTTGAAAGATGTATAAGGGAAAAAAATAGGAAAAAGAAAATAAGTTATTTTTGGACAAATGCTTGGTTTGATGAGTGTAAGGTAGTAAGGAAAACTCTCAAAGATCTAGATAAAGCAGGCGAAAATCAAAATTTGTACCAATATATTATAAAAGAAAAAAAGAGAGTACATGGTCACAATGAGAGAAAAACTAATCTATTTAGGTAAGAATAACCCAAAAAAATTTGGAGGGAGCTTCAACAAAGGAAATAAAACATAGAGAATAACATAATATCTAATTAATGGCTTAAATATGCAAGGAATTTGTATGAAAATGAACCAAAAACAAAGGCACCTCCCATAATCGCCACAACACTACAACTATTTACTTTGCAAGAGATTAAAGAAGGCATCAAGAAGTTTAGAATAGGTAAGGCTTAAGATATGGTTGAATTATAGGTAGAGTACTTAAGATGGGGAAATAATTTTTTTCTCCCCATATCAAAGAACATTTTTGACATCATCAAACTTGGGTTTATAAGAGATTGGACAACTAGCCTTGAGAGACCCCTTTTTAAGACTAGTAATGTAAATAATCGATCCAATCAATAGATAATCATGAAAATTCCTTTGTTTACAAAAAAATTTAGAAGCATGATCGAGCACATGATCATCAAGAGGTGGAATAAAAAGGTAAGAGGGAAAAGGGGCAAGTGTGTTTTAGACCAAAAAAATCAACTATAGACCATTGCATCACTTTGAGGCACACCATTAAAAAAGTTTTGGATGGTAAAGAGGAAGCCTATTAATATTTTTTTGACTTTAAGAAATATTTTGATATTGTTCCTAGGATAAAATTAAGGTGTAGAATGAAGGATCTTGATATCCCAAAGCAATATAGAGGGGTTATTCATAGGATTTATGAAGAAGTCTGAGTAAAAATCAAAACTCAAGAAAGCCTTTATGAAATTTTTAGAAGTGGAATAAGTTTCAAAGAAGGGTCTCTTCTTTCCACTAATCTTTTTTGTCTTTATATTAACAAACTAGAAGAATGGCTAATATGCAAAGAGGGGATGATGTTATTTTAAGAGAGTATGTTGTGAGGCATCTCTTGTATGTCAATGATATCATCATGATCACTAGATCCATGCAAGAGTTACTAGAGCACTTATACACCTTACAAAAATTATACAAGGAGGTAGGTATGCAAGTCAACACCAACAAGACAGAGATCATGATCTTGTCCAATAAAAGGGACAAAAAGTAGCTCAACTTTTGTTTTAAAGAAAATATTCTAGAAGAAGTAACACAGTGCAAATATCTTGGGATTGACTTAAATAATGCTCAATTGGGATACTTGTAGAAGGAAGACAATTTTGGGAGGGTAGAGTGCACTATATGCCTTGTGAAATAGAACCATGGAGACAAAGTTATGGGATTGTAAAACTATCTGAATTCTTTGTGGGCCTTTAGTTATTCAAATAATTCTTTACGAACATGAAATATGGTCTAGCCACACTTCGAGGTAAATGCAAGAAGATGAGTCCACTTATAGTGGAAGTTTCAAACTTAGAAAAAAAGCTCAAAATTATGCAAAAATGAAATGGGATCCCATTTCGCTTCCAGACATTGAGCCTTAAATGGGATCCCATTTCATAAAAAAATATTTTTTTATGCTTTGTAAAATGGAATCCCATTTTGTAAAACGAGATCCTATTCCGTGAAAGCATAAAAAAAATGCTTTTAAGAAATGGGATCCCATTTCGTAAAATAATTTTTTTTTTATGAAACAAGATCCCATTTTTTTAAAATTGAATTTTTGGCTGGGTTTGTACTTTATTTTTCGATTCGGGAAAAGGCTTGGGGACACAAACCTAAGTTTTGGACCTAGTTTGACCTCCAACTTTAAGGTCATATCAATGTCACAAGAAGAGAGTGACTTTGGACATATGTCGAAGACCTTTTTTGCATAATTATTTGATGAAATTAAAACCCATTATAGATGAGATTGTGTAGATTCCATATATGTAATTTTTTTACAATTGGATTATTTTTTCTATTTTTCAAATATTTTTGATAAAACTGGTCCATAAACTTGAAATATTAGGGTTTTTTAGTATTTTAATATTTTCTATTAAAATGATTTTTTGAAAAATGAATTATATGTGAGCATTACTCAGAAAATTATTTTCAATTTGAAAAAAATAAAAAAATGATGAGTTTAGGTCATCTTATGCTTGACGTACATAACGGTTTTTCAAAATAGCAAATATGGCCAATAAAAAATTAACAAAAAAATTACAAAAAAATATCATGAGCATTCTTCAATGTGTTACAAATCTTTTCCCAAAAGGATTAAGAAAAATACAATTATTTAGGTCAAAATATGGATGGCGTACATGTGCATGGTATGGTAAAAAAAAAAGTGGCTTTTAAATAGTGGTTTTTAGACACAACTATTGAAAATCTATTTATATCATCTAGGTATTAAAATACATTACATATTTGGAAACTAGACTTTGAGTACTACATTTTATGATTAGTGACTTTTTTTAAGATTCCATCTCTAAATGCTTCAAATTTTAAGGTCAAAAGTGACGAATTCTGAAAATTAGGGAAAACACTTCCATTTTTTGGCCAAAAAGTGGACTCAACTTCTTGCACACACCCTTCAACAACAAAATAGAAGTAAATAGAGAGGATTAAAAAATGCATGATCACAAGTAGATTCAAACTCAAAACTTTATTCCCTTATGAGATTCTTCTTGTTGAAACAAGTACCTTCCCTATTGAGACCATTGGTATGGTTCATCTCATAAGTTATCTTAAATTTTTTGAATAAATGGAGACACATGAATGGTCTAAGGCTATCATCAAATAACTCTTGAATAAGATAAAAAAAGTCATGAATGAAATAAAAAAGTTAAGTGGATGAGCAAATGGGACATTCACCTAAGTATGTGCCCAAATAATAATAAATAAATAAAAACTTTTGTTATAGATGAATTTCACTAGTGGAGAAAGAAACATTATCTTGAAAAATTTAACCCCTTATGATCACCAACAAAATATACATAGGGGAAAATATACCTTGGAGAGTGAAGATTCTTATAGCTCAATTGAGGACTAGCTCCCCCCATCTTTGATGTAAAATGTGTGATGGAAAAGGCCTAAAGAAGAATGAGATGAAAGAGTTATCTTTTGCATGATACCTAGGTACTTGAATACACTTTATTCTAGAACGTGAAGCTTACTATGATATTGTCTGTAGATACTTTAGTGATTACTTTGCTATAATATTTATTCAAAGAGGATAAGATTGGTCATTATCAAGCTTCTTAGTAGTTGTTCAACAAGTTTGAAAGCTAGAATGATGGTGTCTATTATCACATAGATAATCTTTCACCTTATAAATGTTAAAATTTTGTTATTCTATGACATTTTTAGACCATATATACACATAAAGTTACAACAATTTATTAAAAAATAAAAATAAAATCCCAAAATAATAAAAAATAATTTTATAACTGTTAATCCTAATGAATAATTTATAATAAGAACTAAATAGTCTAAGAGATATACAACTCAAATTCAAGTAAAAAGGCATCTACATTAACCACTAAAACCACTATAAAATCTATATACAAAATTGATTAATCCTTTCTATCTTGTCTTTGTTACTAGAAGGTGTTTCCTATATGAAGTGAACAACTTGCTTTTGAAAATGAATGGTTGAAAATTGTAGAGAAAGATGCAAGACCATTGAAATGATCTCAACCGTCAATTTTTTAAAAATATTAAAAAATATAATATATAATTAAAGAAAAGCAACTACATTCTTATATATTCTTAGCTTTAAATTAAGAAATTATAAGGATAAGAATTGTTTTTTCTTTTAAACTTTTTAAACTTAGATTTTTAAATAAATAATAATAATATATATATAAATCAATAAATTATGAATTGACTTTTTATCTTTTAAATAGATTTCATTTTATTTTTCACTTTTTAAGTTTGATGTTACTTGGAATTTTAATATAAAAGTTAGAATTTTACTTTTAACAATTTTAATATAGCTTATTTTTATTTTTAATATTTTATTTGAAATATAGTTTTAGTTTTTAAAATTTAATTTATTTAATAATATTTTTTATTTATTAATATTTAATAATATTTTTTATTTATTAATATTTATTAATTATTAATATTGAGTTTATGTTAATATTGTTTGTAATATATTTCTTTTATTCATAAGATAAGGATATATATTAATTTTCAAAAGAGAGTACAATTCATCTGCAAATGCAGGGATAATATTCAGAGTGTTGCCCAGTGCCTAAAGACCAAAATTGCATTTTCAGGCTGCTAGAATCAAAAGCTCCACCCACCTACAACCAACAAACCAAAAAGGAAAACATAATGCTGTTAAAATTTTAACAGAAAAAAACTATTAAACCCCACCAGACATACCCCTATGCGCACCACCACACCTAGAAAAAAGAGCTAGGCTAAAAGCCATTCAGTTTGGAAAATTGGTCGAAGTCCATCATCCAGTCCAGACCTTCCGCTACCTCCAGCCCAAGAAACTTCTTTAAGAAACTGACCCTATAAGCCGCTATCTAGCGATGACGAAATAGGGCCAAGCCCTTGAGGTCCATAAACAATGGGTAAACATGGATAACTTCACCACCACCTAGGCCAGAGGAAAGTCTCGAGCCTGCGACGCTCCCCTCCCCAGCAGTGTAGATTTTAACACTTTGTATAGGCCACCCAGAATCACACCTTTGAGTAGCTTGCCAATGATAACCTTTGCTTCCACCTTTGGGGCTCTCACGTCCAGTATTGATGTGAGAAAACAGGAAGCAATGTGGGTGTTTACCTTGAAACATTCATGGTTCTACAAAAATTCTTTGCCCAGAATCATTTTTATTGCCACTACCACCTAAGGGTCGATTCTTAAAATAATCCTCTTCAGTCGTTGATTTGTGATGTGTTTCAACGTCATTTGTTGCACCTTGCAATCAAGCTAGATTGGTGTGTAATGCCCAAGACTAACCACCGCCTCCACTGCAACCTCACAAATTTAGAGCGCTCCGCCATAGCTACTACATAGAGCCAAACACAAACAAAGAGAGAGACAATGAACAAAATGAACCTCTACCAACTAGATAAAAGAAGAAAGTTGCCCTTGCCTTTATTATTTTGTGCATTAACCTACATGCCCAGCCGGAATGTCTGCCCTCCATCCATATGTCCCATGCCTGGCTAGCTATACGTCGTCTGATGCCAACTAGGGTACAATAATAAAAGGCCCAAAGCTCTGGACGATCATATCATGATGACCTGGGCTTCCAACCTATGGCTCGCCAAACAATGAGATCCCCTTCCTTTGTGCAGTCGTAGGATTACTAGCCCACCATTGGTTTCCATTGAATGAAACCCACCTCAGTAACATGGCAACTAACTTGGCCAACCGACATCCACGTTGTCCATTAACCCCTCGTCAACAGTCACAGTCTCTCCACCTTGTTGGGGAGAGACACCCACCCAATCGCCCACATATTGTTTGTAATATATTAATTATATTTTTTAGGTACATATTTTATTAATATTTCAATTCTAATAAATTAAAAAAATAGTTTATTATTTGTTATTATTTTTTAAAAATTATTATGTTTATTAATATTTGGATTTTGATTTTTGATATATTTTGACTTTCCATTTAGTTAATTTTATTTTAGATTTAAATTTGAAATTTATTTTTATTATTTATATTTTTTTATGAAATTACAAATAATAATTAAAAATCGATATATGGTATGGTATTATGGGTTTTTTGATATACATGTCAATATGAAAAGCTCAAACTATCCAAAAATTATCAGATATTGAAGCTTATTTTGGGTCTGCATGTCACAATAAATTTTGATAAACATGTTTACCTGAAAACTCACACTATGTAATGAATGTTAATTACTGAAGCTTGATTTTGATACAAATCTATCAATGCCACATTTGCCATTATATGGGGCTTTTGATAATGATTGTTGAAACTGCCACACTTGCCATTATATGGGGATTTTTGATAATATACCAGTACTATAATTTTGGCATTTTTGTAATCCTTTAAGCATTATATATATATAGGCTTTTCCTTTTATTGATTTTTTTTTAATTATTATAATTTATTTAATTTATAATTATTTATCTTATTAAAACTTTAATTATTGTAGAATAATCCTATTTTGGATTTTTGTTATAATTTATATAATAAAATAAATTTCAAACTTAAAATATAAATTAAAATTTATAAAGTGAGAGAGAGAAGGTAACTTTTGATTAGTTGTTTCATGCCAACAATCCAAGGATAGTATGACCCTAAGGAGTTATGTTGAGGGTAGCATGTCATTTGATTAAGGATATAATTCACCTTTAAAACCTCTTTAGTGTACCCATTGCATACTTAGGAGGAAAATAGATAGAGAGGGAAAGAGAAAAAATAAGGAGAGAAATAGAAACATAGAGAGGGAGACTGAGATATAGAGATACAAAAATAGAGGTATAGATATAAAAGAATAAATATGGAGAGACAAAGAGTAGAGATAGAGATAGAAGAGAGATAAAGAAAGAGAGAGGAAAAGAGAGAAGAGGAGAGACATAGATATATAGTCATATAGTCACATAAAGGGAGAGATAGATAAAGAGATAGGAGACAAATATATATATATATATAGGTCGAGAGATCAAGAGATAAAGAGGGAAAGGAGGAGAGGGAGGGGGATATAAGTAGGGATAGAAAAAAATAGTAAGGGGAGAAAGATAGGGAGACGAAGATAGACAAAGAAAAGAAATGAGAGAAAGATAGATAGAGAAAGAGAGAAGGGAAGACAAATATAGAGAGAAATAGGGGAGAGAGAGGAAGAGAGAGATTGAGAGATAATAAAAAAAATAAAGATAGAGAAGGAGACAAATACAAAAGAGATCTCCATGTATATCTCCCCATTCTTTCTGACTGATCTGATCGCCTGTTTGAGCGGATCTGATCTTTTGCCTGACGGATTTGATCTCGCCTGATCCTTGTTTTGATCTCTTGATTTATACGGATTTTGATTTTGATTGATTCTTTTGTCGCTCTTCGATCTCTTGAGTTCTTTTGAGTGATTTGACGCTCGATGACGCGCGATGTCTCTGAAAAAAGACGATCACGCCGATGTCGAAAGATCGGATCTCTTTCTCGATCTTTCCTGATTTTGATGTTGACGGATTGATTTTTATGCCTGATTTTGAGCATTTTTTTATTCCTGGATCTGATCTTTCGACGATCTTTCGACGGATCTGATTTTCGATTTTGACGCCGATCTGACGATCCTGCTTTTGTTCTTGATCTGATTCCCGACGGATCGATCCTGACTTTGATTCTCTATCTCTCTCTCCCTATTGCAAACATAACATGAGCCTATTGGTAATGAAGTCTTATTATCTTCTTGATTCAGAGGTTTTGTTTTAGTTGTGTTCGGATCTCTATAAGCAGATGCATAATTGGTTTGAAGCTATCACTTTTCCTTTTGAGACCTTTGTTGCATAAACATCATTTTCTAGATGACTTACCAATTAACCTCATATATTCTACACAAATGTATGTAAAAAATAGACAATTTTTTTTTTCCCTAATTGACCTTCCACACTTCTTTCGTTTATGCTAGTAAATATACTTTAACTGTATGGTCCCATGGGGAGGCTTGGGCTTCTATTTTCATGGAATAAGAGGTCCCATGGGAAAAAAAAAAATTGTGCTACGGGATAAATTGGAATCTTTTCCAGAAAAATAGGAGCCCCTACGTTATAAGAATGAATATTTCAGCTGGTGAAATTAGGGTGGGGTTAGAAATGAATATTTCAGTTGGGGAAATTGGGGTGGGGTTAGAAATTACCCCTACAACTTAGGAGTTTTTTATGCTACTTGTCTCTCATCTAAAATTTTAAATTCTTATTAAAAAATAAAAATGAGAGAATTTTGATTTATTTATTATTTTTTATCAAAGCACTATAGTGCATTACTTAAATTTTGGAGCTTAAAATTTTAAGCAGAATTGCAAGATTAAATCCATGAAACCAAGAACTTTAAAATATTCCTAAAAAAAATTAAGCAACATATGCTGAGATTTTTAAGGGGGCCCCCTCCATGAAACCTTACCCTAGGTGCTCATTACATCGGGGCCAAAAACCAAAAAAAAAAAACATTGGAAAAATACTTTGTATAAACACAAATTTATCGACAATTTTGTGAATCTATTCTTTCACATCATTAGCAAAGGACTTAAAACGGTGAGTCGGGCGTTGTGGATAGGAGGAATCAAGCAACATGGATACAGTGGCCATGGCTGTTACCACATACCCACCACTTACCTTCAGGCATTGTTTTTCAACACCCACATCGAAGGTGAGTTCTCTACATTTTCCGTACAAAATCCAAATCAACCTCTACATAATCATGCATCAATCTTGAAATTCCAAGCATTGTTTTTCTGAAATTCATCAGCCATTGTCTTTGCTTATTTTAACAAGACTCGCTGTACGCTATACAGTTGTTAACAGATTTGAGCTGTTCCTCAAGCTGTCAAATTCTTCAGTTTCAATCTACATTTAGTTCACTATTAAGTCTGCTGATGTATAGTGTCTCTTCTATTGATTTGGGTGCCTCATACCCATCTTAATGTCTAAGAGAGGATTTATTATGACATCTTACCGTTCAACTCTTAAGCCCATGAAACAAGAGTATTCTATCACGTTGGTTTTGGCGTAATGGCATAATAGTAAAATGGTGCATCCTTCAAGAGAGAAACTCAAGTTCAAATCCTTAGAACTTGTCTGGGTGTTTAGTATCCTTAACCAAGAAAAGAGAATGTAGGGAGCAAATTGCTGATTGACAACCACAGAGGGTGATAATTCCTGTAGCATTCTGTTACTGTTAGTTTTTCTTGTCATCGTGATCGATAATGAATTTGTGCTGTCTGGGAAGCTTGATTTAAAGATGATTGAGGCCGAAGATCACTCTATTTCAGTACCTATAATTTGGTGTTTTCTTATTAATGGATTTTAGGGTATTTTGTAACTTGTTTTGGCAATAATCATTTTCGTAAGTTCGATTAAGGATTCTGCTTGGCCGTTAGTCTTTGGAGTTCTGTTGTTAGTTCTCTGTCTTGGAGCTGTTGCTGCTGTTTTTTTATTCTTTTCTTTAACAAAGCTTTTTTTCAATTGAAGGTTAAAAAAGAAGAGAATGCCATAGGTTACCTTTAACCAAAAAACGTATGCAATAATATTTTATATTTAAATATAATGACGAGGAGATGTGGGTACAGAAAACTGTTTCTAGATGAATAACTTTTGGGTTTTTTCTCTATTTGCATGTCAGAATAGTCTAGTGAGTTGAACTCTTCGACATTGTCTAGAGCATCTGAATGATTTTGTTATAAAAATGCAATGTATAGTTTAATGGAATAAGGAAATGAATTCTGGTATAACATTCTGCATGATGGGAATCTGCCCAAGAAAACTGAATTTTTCCGTGCCATGACTTTTCTAGGCATGTCTGATAATGGGTCAAAAATTATTTAAAAATAACCTCCGTGCCCATTCTCATCTACATTCTCTACCGCCGGAGGATCATTGACCTTAAATAGTAAGAGGGGTTTCAGACTTTATTTGTGCAACTTCTTCACATTTTTATAGAGGTCAAGTGCTGGGCCCAGACATGGCCTTGTCCATTAGCTTTATTTCCTTTGGTGAAGGGTTTTTCTCTTACACGGGCATTTATAATGGTTGTATTGCATGGCATTGTCTTTTATGACATGTTTAGGCTTCGCCTGTTTTGGATTAGAACTCTTGGTAGCTTGAAGCTTCCTTTGTTGTTAGTTAGCTTTGTATCATCTTATCTCAAGGTTTGGACATTTTTTTCTGGCTCCTTCCTGCCGTTGGTACAGGATATACTTCCAATTCTATTGGACTTTTTGGTCATATGTGAGTAACTTTTATTTGTGAAGTATGATGAGTAACTGTTGCCCTAAATGGTAACTGGATTTATAGTAAGGGCAAACCACTTCAAGATGGGCCAATCTCTGAATGTCTAAAGAAATTATCCCAGATGAGATCTAAGCCGATAGGATGACAGCATGGAATTGTGGCTCACTTTAGGCTGACAGATACAATGGCATGAGTTGTATTGAAACATAGATCTGTGAGTATCAATATTTTTTACATCATACACATGAATCTATGCTGCTTTATATGGGTATTTTTAATCTTTTTAAAAGTTTGTATAAATTGTTTTGCTGATATGTGAACCATCCTAGAAAACACACTTGTATA